>BMAO01031249.1:0-18664 GCA_019973975.1 Trichonephila clavata
AAATATATTTAAAGATATAATTCTAAAAGCGGTTCGCGATTATTATTTAGAAAACTGAATTGGATATGGTTTTTATTTCTAAAGTACAGTCTCTCTAAAAAGCGACGGAAGAATAACAAGAAAAAGTTATTCAAAGGAAACTAAAATCGGTCGTTGTTTTTCGCACACAAGATTTAAACATAAAAAATCAACAGACTCGTATAAATGTAAAAATGTCATCCAGGAAATAAACTCTCACTTACTTATTAAAATGAAAAAAAAATTTAATAATTTTTTTTCCTCATGAAACGATCGGAGAGGAAACAAACGAAGAAAATTAGTTTCAAAAATATAAATTTGAATTGCATATTCATTCTTGTTTTGGAGTCATACATTTAGAGTATATATTTGTAAAGTGGGTTGCATATCGCGTTATATAATCTCTGCCGTCACCTTTGAAAAATGCCTGGATATTAATTCATTTTGTCGGATTATTCTACCATATAAGTTTTAAAATTCAATTTTTGTGTTTACAAGGAGAATGTCTGTACTACCAGCAATGTGCATGAAAATCGAAGTTCCAAATAGTGATTTTGACTTTGCTTGAAATCATATTTTATGATTTTAAAAACAAGTCATTCTTGAAATTGAGAAATATTTATAAATACACTAGTAGTTTAAAAACGGAAATATATTTATCCATTACGCTCCTTAATCCCTCGAAATGACCCTTAAGTTTTAATTTTTGGCAAGACCTATTTTGTAGCGGTTCTCTACTCTATGAAAGGAATCTGCTTACCAAATTTCAAGACTGTGCATCTAATAGTTTAAAAATAAAAATAATGGAAATAATTGTCTATATCCCCACAACACAACGGCGGCTCTTTTCACAAAACCCATTTTGTACTTCATCTATTCTCTATGAAAAGAATTCATTGTTCAAATTTAAAGACTGTGTGTCTAATAGTTTAAAAATATAAGTTATTATCTATAGCGCAGTCTAAGGCCCCGCAATGCCACTTGAGGGGTCGATTTTCACAAAACTCATTTTGCAGCGGATCTCTACTCTATGAAAGGAATCTGCTTATCAAATTTCAAGACTGTACGTAGAGTAGTTTAAAAATTCAAATAATAATTTATAACGCATCTTAACTCCCCCCCCCCGTAACCCCCATACCGCATGGGCTTCGAATTTCGCAAAAAATTCCTTCTAAGCGGATCTCTACTCCATGAAAGAAACATGCCTACCAAAATTCAAAACTGCAGGTTGAATAGTTCTGGAGATATCGTGATGAATCTGTGAGTCAGTGAATCAGTCAGTGAGTTACTTTTCTCCTTTATATATATATATAGAGCGAGAGAGAGAGAGGGAGATATAAATTTGAAAAAAGCTACCATATCATTTGATTGATCAAACTATGATTACTTTCAGAATGATAGAATATAGAACATTAAAAGCATGTATACATAACCCTGTTTATATTTGGAATATATTGTTTTTTTTTATTTGGACATATTTTGGAATTCCTACGCGTTCTTCCCTTTCATCTCAAATGAAATATCTGACTCTGACATGTTTCTACGTAGAATTAAAAGCAGAATTTTTACTTTACAAAGATATTTCCTGACAAAAATTTGGTTTTGAAATACTTTTCAATGTGCGCATGAAACCCATAGGGTAGAGATATCCTAATTATTAGAAGACTTCCAAAGATGTAAGGTATGCTGACGTAATAAGCGCTCTCAAAGAAGTCCCTCTACCAAGAAAAGATCTAATTAGTTTAGCTGAAGAGATTTAAGCAGGTGACATCATGCGCGTTGTTATGGGGGCTTTAAACGGGTCTCAAGGGTTTTAATTGACTCTCGAGAATTAAAAATGCAAATAATATTCGACTAGATATAATTATTTGAAGTTACTATTTAATAACTTGTTTTTTTTTGGACAGTTGCTTGATAAAGGAATAAATTTTCTCAATAAATGAATGAATTTATGTTTCAAAGTACGCGCACGTTTTAATCGTACGCGAGTAAGCCTAAAATCCCAGAATGAGAAAGAACGATTTAAAGTTTTAAATCTGGGCAAACAAATTTTTCAAACTGACATGATAAAAAACTTAATTACCATAGGGTTTACCTTCCTGATGGTCAATGAATAATTTTTTGGTAAGGATTTCTTTCTTTCATTTAATTTCTTTCTTTTTTTGCCATACACTCTGTAATGAATGAGCTATCCCATAGATTAGTGTACGAGAGTAAGAAGGAAAACTGGGCACACGCACACACAGAGTCAAAACAACAAAATTTATTTACTATTCTCAAGAACCCAAGTTAAGAAATACACCAATTGATAAATATGTGAGCAATAGCAAAGTAGAGATAATTGGAGATATAATAATACATTGAATAACTTACAATTAGCACTTCCAGGCAGTACACCTCCTTATATTTGAAGATAATTTCTAAAATAATTCAATCCAAAACAACCGTATCCGAATTAACATTTAATTGATCAAATATTCCATCATAATATTAATCAAATAATCTACGAAGTGCTCTCGCCCAGATTTACATTATCGTACAAAAATTCTCACGTTATCCTTTAGCTTATAACCTTTCTCTCTCTAGAACCTGAAAGCTAATACTTAAATACATGACATAATTTACATATATCGCTTCTTCATCTTCGGGACGAAGTTTTCAACGACAAAATATTTAAAGAAAGTAATTCCCCAAGAGGATTAATAGGAAAAACGCGGATCAACCCATTTCAACTCCTTAAAAAAATGCCAAACTAACATTCTTCGATGTTCAGTCAGTGATAAATAAACAGTTTCATCAATTTTCAAGCCAAACCTTTCTAAAAAAAGTGGAAAGGGACTGAATTGTATCATTTTAAATGTAGATAGTAAAATTTAAGCCAATCATTGCATCATGAAGACGATAATCAATTGTCTTTGAGTGAGTGAGTGTCATATTAAAGTCACAATCTAATGCATACGAGGGCTGTTGACACTGAATCTCAATGGATCAGCCATGGTCAAGCAACAAGGACTACACCTGAGCTGGTAGCACCTCTTCCAACCACACCAACGGGATAACGTTGGTTCGACGGATTTAGCTCGCATCGTTCCCCTCTACAGGATAATTCCCATGGCTTTGATTTAAGTTGCGATTAATTGCTACTTTGAAATTTATTGAAAATTAGACGATGTTTCTGGTGATGAATCAATTTATAAAAGAGAGGATGTAGAATACAAGCAAAGGGTATAGAAATGTATGCAGAGAAAATACTGAAGGAAAGAGAGTTAAGTTTTTCTGAAACTTGCTCGTATGGGACTTTCATTCCAAATTTATTAAAATGGTTACTTATATGCTAATTTTATTTATACATTACAAATAAATTGCAAGTGAAGTTACAAGGAAAGTAACATCATTAATATTCATAAGGATTCTTAAGAAAGAGGATTATTCGTAAGGGTATTTGTTTCAGTTGCACACCTAATGAGACAGTCTATAAGAAGATTTTACTGGAAAAATTCTCAAAGAACCTAATTATATGTGCGGTTGTTATTTCCTTCCATTGCGGTTTCTGTAGTAACACAAAAATACTAAAATCTCAAATGCAGTTATTTCAAAACTTACAAAGCATTTATAGGCTCAGAAAGTGATATTTTACGACAGAAAGTAATTGTTTTAAAATTCTTTGACACACATATACACATTTCTATTCCAACAAAAATAAGTTAATGTTTCGAAATAAGTTTTTTTTTATATTTTGAAAGTAATATTTTTAAAGAAAATATTGAATTTCTGGATATTATTTAATTCAGATTCATTTTTCACAAACTCTTTTTTGCCGGTAACATATTCTATGATTTAACAAATAGCATATCGAGGAAAGTGATAATGATTAAGTATTATTCATGCTAGTAAAAAAAATTATATAATAACTGACAATTTTAAAGTAAAAAGAAATTCTGATGATTTCAATTCGTATAAAAGAGAAAAATCATAGCTCAATTCATTCAGAAATTTATTGAAACAAAACTATTTTAATTTTATAAATGAGAAAAAAATTTCTATAGCACCAACTTTGCAGGATGTAAGAATCCAGAGTCTTATGCATCCTAAAATACAACGCGGTATGTTTTGTAGGCAATATATGTGTGGAGACATGTTCTTTCACTTTGATAACGTACATTTTGATTAACCCGGCTTATCTCAAACTGTGGGGCGCACCCCTCTAGGGGGGAGTGATGTCTCTACGAGGGGGGGCGAGCATAATGAAAAGTCAAAAGCATATTATTATTTTAAAAATAATTATTAAATGAATGAAAGTAAACAAACAAAAAGCATTCTGACATAATAAAAAATAAAATTTACATTTACACTTATAAATGTATCTGTACTGTATAATGTATTTTATAATTAATTTAAGAATACGAAGTTAAGAGAAAAAGTTTAATAATTACAAGTAACCCCATGGGCTTTTAATATATTACATTGTATGCAAAATTTAACTATTTTCTTAATAATGTGTACTGTTTATAAATAATATCTTAGCTGCCGATTAAAAGTTAGGTGAATCACTCCCCAATGCCTTCGTTTTACACGTACGAGTGCGTATGTGATATATTGGGAAGAAAATGAATCAAAATAAGCAAATTCTCTCTCTCACTCTATGGAATAAAAGTAAATCTTTCGCAAACACTGTCAAGATCCTTTTATTGACTACCAAAGCCTTCGGAATAATTTTATGGATAGCAGTGCACAGAAGAAATTGCACTTTGGAAAGATGTATATATATTTCCGGGAGATGTAACGCACGGGTTAAACCTGACGTATATATACGCCGGTGGCACCTGACAGGTTAAAGTCGTATTGCAGCTTTAGCATCAAAGTATAGTATGATTGAATTTCTGCATTTTTATTTGTATGGAAGGGGGGGGGGTGCGATGGAAATTATGATTGGATGTTGGGTCGCAAATATTGAAAGTTTGAGAAGCACTGGATGAACTCCTTATGCCGCGGGCTTGTATACACATCCTGCTGAGCTGGTGCCTTTAGCGACCCGTACTCTTAGACTCGTCTTTTCAAAGGACGGCTTTTTGCATTGTGCTGCTCTGTTTAATACTAGTCACTGATTTGTAATACAATAAAATGACATTGGCAGTGCTTCTAAAGAATTTACCTATTTCAGAGAAGAGCTATGAAAGGGAATTTGAAAGAGGGTGTATTCCAGGAACGATGAATTTCATAGCTAAGAAGGTTTTCTTGTTTATTTCTTTAGTGTGCTTTCTTCTATTTTTCATTTGCTGTCATTTTCGCTTACCGCGTATAATTAGAGATTTTTAATTCTATGTACGAATCCACTGAATGTGATCCTGGTTTATGTGTTCAACCATGCTTCAGGAGAAATAACCGAACATACGCTGTAATTTATTTTTTATTGTATTCTTGACTCTAGATATTACTTTGTTTTTCCATTTTATTATTTTGTCGATTTCTTTTCTTTTTTTTTAAAGTGAAAGCAAACAATTTTTAGAAGGAAAACCACATGTATTTTCCTTTCCCCCAATAAACTGCGTAACATCGCACGCATGTGAGATAAACGGTGTTACTGCGGACTAAATTTCGTAACTTTTGCTCGACAATTAAGGGGTTAAATTTTTGTAAACATAAAAACAACGGACATAGGTGCACTTTTATACATAAATTACAAGTTCTTACGTGCTTTCCTTTGCATCTGTTTAAATATTCGAAATTTAATAATATAGGTCACCTTTTTTTCCTACTTAGTCAGAATTTTACAGACGTTATCAGAAAAATAAAACCGTCCTAAAATTATTTTCTCTCAAAAACTTTTATAACTATTAATAGCTCTAAGAAAACTCAGTTAAGATATTAATTGTTTAATTGTTGATTTGAGTAACAATTTGAAGGATAGGCTTAATTATTTTTATAATAAAGCATTAAATCTTGGAATTAAAGTTGACACCACCAGACGAAATACTTTTTCAATATTCTTTAGATTTGATCACTACTCAAATCAGAATTTAAATAAACAATTAAATATTGTATTGATTGTCTTCAAAAGAATATAAATAATCGATTAAATTAATATTATTATTATTATTATTAATGGCGAAAATAATTGTTTTGTGCTAAAACACAAATATTGGCGAACCCGGCTGTAAATTATTAGCCCCACATTTAGGATCTCCCCCTCCCTTAGAGTAAGGAACACTAATTTAAAAATGTCTGGCTGATTTCATTGGAGCTGAATTGAGATACAAAAAAAAAAAAAACGAATTAATAGCAAGCTTGAAAATTCAACAAACTAAATGGGAATAGATTTTGCAAATTGCTGAATAAAAGTGTTTCATCATATTTCTTTTTTTCCAAGTAGCAAATTGTATGAACTGTAACTCAAAACCCTTGAAAGTTTATTATTTTTAAAATAATTAAAATGTTGCATGAATCGCATTTTTTAAAAAAAAAACATAAAAAATAAATTATAAGCATGATTTTTATTAAACGGAAATGTTAAAAAAAATTTTTAAATGAAAATTATACCTTAGTTCCCTTCGAAAGGTAAAAAATTTATTTTCTCTTTTTAGTTCTGCGGTAAATATATATACATTGTAATTGCTTTTATAGAAAAATGATGCATTCGTTACAAAAACTCACCAATACTAAAATGTTGTTTATACTTTAACACCGTCGATCGTTGACAGTAGAATAATAGACGTAACAATAGTAGTCAACACGTACGACAAAAAATAAGCCTTTACCTTACATCTGTAAATAGATTTCTTAAAGCAGTAACAAGATATAACCAGCTCTAAAACGAAGTATATAAGTTTGCGTGGGTAGTTCCAACAAGGTTTTTAAGAAAAGGACAAAGTTTATATTAAAAAAAATTCCGAAGAAATCATTACGTTACTGACTATTCTAGAAAAAAAAATCTGATGAGTCTCCTACTTAAAATATCCGACTATTTGAGACAATTTTTTTAAAGAAATGGAATATGGGGATCTTTTGTTGTTGTTGTTTTTCAAACTGTTTAGTATATTTTGTGAAAAATATGCTAAAATTAAGAAGAGAAAAAAAATTATTATTACCAAAATGGGAAAAAATTGGTAAAAATTTACAAAAATAACATAAACGGGGTCCATTCTGTACCAAAAGTTTATGAACAAATTTTCAATTTTTAATAAACTCGATATAATAATAAATTCGGTTCTAATAAAAAAAAGCAAATAAAGTGTTTTATAAAATAAAATCATAGAAAAATGTGTCAATTTTTAGCAAAAATCACAATTTTAGGGCAGTAAGATACCTTAAGAAGAAGTGGATTAAATTGTATATAAAAGCAAATTATAAAGAGAGACTTTCAGAAAAATGATCAACAATAATAAACTATACTTATAAATTAAAGCAAATAAGTATATAGTATAATAAGGATTGCAATATCGGACCAAAAGTTCAATACTAGTATTCGGGATTTCTTAGAATTTAATACCGAAATACCGGTTCTAATACCGGTATTAGAAATTTTAAGAAAAGAAAAAAAAACTCAGCGGCTTTTTTCTTAGTTTCACTTGCCAGTTTTATTAGAGAGTGTAAATATCACAAGAAATAATTTTTATTTTATAAATTATAACAGTATATAAAGAATCAAAGAACATCTTATTTATTTAAATCACAAATAAGCGCAAATATCACTATTCAGTCTGTGGTACTATTACAAATTATTGAAATGTTCTTAATGTTTTAAAAGTTTAATGTTTGAAATGTGTTCTTAAAAACTTAATGCATCAATTCTACTGTGATTAAGCCTGGAGCATAATTTTGTGCAAAAATTACTAGCTATCGAAAAACGTGGTCGCACGGAGCGCAGAGTCACCCCAAGTGCATGAAATATTTAATTCTTGGAAAACTGTTTGTCACCAATGACCTTACCAATATCTTCCTATATGGCAGTCCTCATGGGAACTAAAATGGATTTTTCACATATCTACCCCTTTTAGGAGTAGCAAACTTTTTTTAATATCTTGAAGATATTGAGGTGACTGAGTTATAGAACTATTTTGATCGAAAGTATTTCTATAAATATACAATTTTCCCTGGGATTGCTTTATATGTTTTGTTTGCTGTGTTGTACGGCTCATTATGGTTTATAAATGTAAATTAACAGATTACAAAGAAAGAAATGATCATATCTGTGCCATCTCTATTGGACGAAGTTGAAACTCATGAAGCATGGGAAGAGTTTGATGAAAAAATGGATATTAAAACTTAATTTGAGAAAAGCGATAAATATATGTTCTTGAGATAAGAGAAACGTTTTCTAATGCTACCTAAAAAACTGCATCAAGAAAGATATGAAACCACAACTATACCACGAGACCCACTGCGCTTTGTCAAAAAGACAAGCAAGAAAAAAGTTCATGCAATTAGTGGATCAGCAAAGGAAAGTAAAACTGAAATGAAACTTGAACAAATTATGACAGTTTTACAAGTTAATATCATTCCTGTAATGCTAGTGAAAAGTGATAGTGAGATGTGTTCTTTATTAAAGTCACGCACTTTTGGAACATTTTAATTTAATTTCATTGGATTTTTTTCACAAATTATCAAAGAAAAATTTAAAAAGTCCTTGAAAGTAGGTAAGTATATTTTCTCTTAAATAAATTATTCCCAAAATTACAATTGTTATGTTTACAAAAAAACTAATAAAAAAAACTGGGGTGACTCAGTCACCCTACCTTTACGTTAGTATGAGTGCGTGACTTTTCGCGGATTACTAATAATAAACTTGACTCTATAATAAACTTGACTGTTTATTAAATATAGGATTTTATTAATTATAGGGTTGCATTTCGACTTTTTTTTTGCTTAACGCCACACTCTAAAGTAATACGAAGGTTATTGGTGACCGACTTTTTGATCCGCAGTGAATTAGAGAACATACCTGAGCTCATACTCGACTTCCCAAACTGCAACGTGTGAAAGTTAAGCCAGGACAATGTACTAATCTGAAATAACGTGCATCAGCTCCTTTAAACGATGTTTTCATTAATTTACCAATAGAAAATATGATAATAATGAATTAATATAAATATATAGCTTGTCTTAATAGTATATCTAAACTTTCAAAATCAGTTAAAAATAAAATAACCTTTTCACTTACGGTTTTGTACGCTTCGTAAAGAAACGATTAGAGTTTCTGTTTTATAATAGGCAAACTATAGATGATACAACATTCTCTTTTTTGAAACCTTCTCGATTGAAAATTGTGGTTCCACAACAGCAAGCCCAAGTTGTAGCATGGTTTATCGAATTTGAGTCTGCAACACACGAGGTGTAACCTCACCTTCAAATAATTCCCTCCAGCATTCCCACACTTCTACATTAGAGGCTGCCATTTCTGGTAACAGTTCTGGAACGAGGTTTTTCGGAAGCTCCGTTTCTGCCTGAACATCTTTAACTGAGGTAAAATAAGTTCCTTTTAAGCAAGATTTATATGTAAGAAATAAAAAAAAGTCTCGTAGTGTCAAATCAGGTGAACAAGGAGGATGTCTCATCACGGTAATGTTTTTGCTGGTTGTGAGTGGGTGCATTGTCTTGGTGTAACAGAAATCCATCACTCCAAACTTCTGGCATTTTTTTCCTGATATTTTTCACGAAGTGTGTTTTTAGTACTTCAATGTTGAGGTGCTGGTTAACAGTCTGACCACTGATGTTAGTGGAAACTCACTCATATTAAGAATTTTGGCAATGTTTAGGTCTGTAATCGCTTACCTTGTGCACACAGCACTTTCATAATCTTCCGCGTTGTCCCGTCCCCCTGAAAACTGCTTATACCATTCAATCACATGTGAACGATGCAAAGTTGCATCCCCATAAGCCTCGGTTAATATTTGAAATGTTTTCGTGGCCGATCTCTTAAGTTTCCCAAGAAACTTGATACTGATTCTTCATTTTCCCGACAGAATGCCGTTGCGCGTGTTCATTCAATTACGTAGTACTCTCAACTGGAGTGTTCGGTTAAGTCGAAATTGTCCACATAGAGGTGCATGGAATGACGTCACCAAAACAGCTGTTGCCAACTTCACTTTTTTTCAAATTACGCACTTAGTCTTTTTTTTGTGTCACACCTTGTATGTAGGTGTAAATGAGGCACCACCACAGTGGAGAATGAAGTGAGGAAAATTTTTGATGAAAACTTTCCTCGAGTGATGGCTGTGAAGAGAAGGTCCAGTACCTTGTCCAGCTAGATTCCTGGACATAACACCTCTGAACTTCTTGTAAGGATATGTAGAAAACATTGTGTATGTATGTGGAAAAAATAGTTAATTATTTTTCTTAAAAAATATATTTAAAAATTATTTTATTTACATGATATTTGCTGAAAAGTTGATTAGCATTTTTCTTTATATGAATAGGCGTTGTATAATCTCTGTAGATCATTATAATATTTATTCTTCTACAGTAGCGTTTCCCAATTAGAGTACATTAGGGATTTGTCTTAATCTGCAAGAAAAATAATTATACTTCAGAATCAATGCTATGGCATTAACATATCTCATGATAAACTAATAATAATATATGTTTTTTTAGAAATTTTATTTAAAAAAGAAAAACAAATCATGTACAAAGAAAATTATGGATGAAGAGAAACCGTTATTGAAGCACTGAATGACTTAAGAATCAGACATTCAGCGATGGACTTTTTTGATAGTAATCAATAAAAATAAATTCCTTTACTTATATTAATTTTCATGAAAACAATTTTTTTTGTGTTATGGTTCTTGTAAGCTATGTTTCCATAAACACCTACAAACAGTGTAATCTCCTGGATTGAGTAGCATTACATATGAACTCCATTTGAAAAATGCTAATTTTACATTTTAAAAAATTTATATGTTCTTTTTAAACTTTTCTTATACACTGCCCTTTTGGAAAATCCTTTTTTTTCATGTCTCTAGTTAAAGATAAATACTCAAATAACAAGTTTTAGTACTACAAGGGGTGATCAAATGAAAAGTACGAAACGACATAAAAATGAAACAGTTAAATATTTGCATATTCCGCCAAAGGAGAATGTAGCGAGACATCTCGGGATGCCATTGGAGACTCTGACTGGGATCGGATCATGCGCGGGTGCCCGCATGCGCAGGAGAGAGCAAAGGCTCTTATAAAAAGTGGCGTCCAAATGATGCGAGCACAGAATTACTCGAGCACAGAAAAAGTATTAACTCCGATGTGTACTGTGAGACACTCCGACACCTACGCAGGTCCATCAAGAATAAAAGACCGGGGCTGCTCACGGAGGGTGTGGTTCTGCTCCATGATAACGCGCGTCCGCACGTCTCCAGGTCACACAAATGGAACTGGACAAGTTCCAATCGGAGACGTTGGACCATCCGTCCTACAGTCCGGACATGTCACCCTGCGATTTCCATGTGTTTGGTCCACTGAAGAAACACCTGAAAGGAAAGCACTTCAACTCGGATGACGTACTCAAGGACACTGTGAAGGACTGGGTCTCGTCACAGCTACAGGAATTCTGGGAACAAGGAATCCTGCGGCTTGTTCATCAGTGGATCGTTGTGCTCAGGCCTATGGTGTATATTTTGAATAAAGTCTATATTTGTACCCACCGTGTCGTTTCGTACCTTTTCATTTGATCACCCCTTGTACTTGAGCAAGCAACCACATAATAGAAAGTTAAAAGAGAGGCGACATTATCAGCTTAAATGCAGTATTATTGCTTTAACTAAGTTGTTTATATATTTTGTCTTAATAATCCACAAAAATAAATAGTTCGTTTTAGAGTTATTTAAGTATTTAATTTTCGGAATTTCGTTTCCTTACAAATAAATATTTAATTTCAAAAAATTGCATTTATAAATATGGAGGTCCATATACTCAACGTTAGAGCTCAAGTAGTGTCAAACTGAAAAATATGTCAACCTTGATCGAAATAGATTCCTGTACAAAGAATGATTGACAAAGACAATTTTACCTCAAGAAACATGATTGCTTTGAATAGAGAATCTTAACTAAGTCACAAAATATCTCGAGTTTCCTAAAGAAGTATCCTTTCTAGGTTGGAGTTGACAAGATTCTTTAGGATAATTTCAATAGAATTTATTTTCTGCTATAAGAAAACGGTTTATTTTTTTCAATAATTTTTTGGGAAGGTGCTCTTTTATTTTTTTTTATTTGTCTTCGAATTTTTAACTCTACAGTACTAGTGCATTGCGCAGATTTAGATTACAGCAATTGAAATATTACATATATTTAATTTCAATAGAATGAAACCTAGGGCTTTGTCTCTGCTCTTTTTAAAACAGAGTGTATCAAACTTGGTGTACATTCCTTGATTGAGAAATGCACCAAGTTTATATTATTTTTTTTTACTTTCAATACATACATTCGATTCATTGTGTTTTTAAAATTCAGAAATATCCCTTTAATATGCATTTTTCCTTTACCACTTTAGTTGTACAGTAAAGGAAAATGAAGTTTTCAATTTCTGTTCTTCTACCTGTTCTGACCTTCTACAAACAATCCTTTTGTGTATTCTTATGGGCCAGCAAAAATTACCAAAAATCTCCTAAAAGAGGAAACTTGATATACTAATTAAGTATATTATATATATTTCTACTTCACGAGTTAAAGAGTTAGTGAATTGGAAATGAAGAGAATATGTAAACATAAAGTTAGAAGTTACGTTACAAGATAGTTACAAGGTGAAGATTTCCAGAATTAGTAAAAAAGTCCTAGTAAAAGATCATAGCCAGGAAGTGATAAAGATAAGTTTGATTGACTAAAAGACTGCATAGGTTCAGGTACACTCACCTAAAATAGAGTTGATGTTTAAAGTGTTCAAGTCGTTAGGCGGTCTATAAATACTTAAGCTCTGTGTAAAGTAATATTAAGGAGAAGAGAGAGAGAGAGAGAAGAGAGAGAGAGAGAACCCCACATTATTAAACGTATTCTTCCCTCTGTTGCTTAACTGAATTATCCTATTTATAGTGTTTTTTGTGTTTGAGTCGATTATAGTTGATAAAAAAAAAACATTGGAATTTATCATGTCGAATGTTCCTTTAATTCCTTCCACGCCTTTAGCTGGGTCACAGGGTAGAAGGGAATTGGGCTCGTTTCAAACCCATTACTTGAACAAGATTCAGAATTATCAAGTTCATCCTCAATAGCCCTCGTGTCGCTTCATAGTGGTACGTTAATAAACACTCATTCCCTCATCCTAATATTTTTCTCACACACCTTTAGCGTCAAAGTATAGTATTATTAAATTCAACGTATTGTTATTACAAGGAAGGGTGGGGTGCGATGAATATTATGATTTATTAATGGGTCGAAAATATTGAAAGTTTGAGAACCAATTTTGCAGATAAATGCAAATCTCACAGATATATATATATATATATATATATATATAAATCCTTTTAAATTATATAGCTATATCTGTTAGTAATCTCTGTATCTTTCTATAATTTTTTAAACATTATTTATATGTTCTTTTGAGTTACTTTTTAATAAATAATTACAATTAATATAAATATCTATATACATATGACAGAACCATAATATTAAGTGGTACAATAGAAAGTGATTTTACTCGCAATTTTCTCTTTTCCTTTCTATATATGGTTCAAGACTATTATTTTTGTGTTTGTTCCTATTTTTATCCGTTAATTAAATTTAATCATTCCAATAAAATAGTATAGCAAAAAGAAACCATGGTATCTAAAATTAAGCCATCCCAGGTGCGATTTGAACCAACGACCTTTGGAACGACGTGGTATCCATTGCATTATAGGGACACAATGAGCAAATTTCCTTTTTATATGTTGCAAATTTTCATTACTTTAATAAAATCAATCTGTTAATAGTTGAAAAAACAACTGTATGAATATCAAGTGTCAACCAATACAAGGTTAAAAAATGTATTTGTGCTTGAATGGATTAATAAAATATATTCTATGAACAATTACAAATTTTAACAAGATATATATATCTATACTAATAAAAGAAAGAGTTTGTGTGTTTGTGTGTTTCAGCTGTTCCGGTGAAATTAAGCAACCCAGAAGTATGAAACTTGGTATGCAGAAGCTATAGGTCGTTATGCTATTAACCTCGAAGAGTTTTTTTCGAAATTCACTTTAGAATTTTTTAAAATTCAATTTGTATGCGATTTTTCAGTTAAATGGAGATATGAGGTCATCGGCCATGCCAAGTCATAACTTTGCGAAAATTAATGTTTCGAGCTGTTTTGGGGGGAATTTTAACACATTTTATAGTAAATATACTTATTTATGGCTGTATTTATTCGTTTTTTTTTAACTCTTAGTGGATGAATTACATTTGTTTTTCGAAAAAATCATCCTAAAAAAAATCTTTTTTCTAAATTTTATTTTTCCGATTGGCAACACTAATTTGACAACAGTAGATAACAGTTGGAAGATGCATTGGTTTTCCAGCTAAGCCTATTATATATTTTTTCAATAACTAAATTAAATTCGTTTAATATACACTTTTGTTTTGCATATATTTTGAATGATTATTCCGAACCATTTCTGGGTTTAGATTTAATTTTGTTGTTTCTTTTTCAGCTTAAAAATTTCTGATTTGTATGTAGTCAATTGTATTTCTATTGTAATTTCTGTTTTGGTTTAAGGCAGCTTCACATTTATTATTCTTTTTTCATTTTGACCTTTACATGTATTCATTTGATTCTTCTGTATTGTTTCTGGTTTTAGATTAAACTTTGTCATTTATCTTCCAGAATTTCTGATATTTTTTTTGTGGTCAGAGGTTTTATGGTATTATTATTTTTTCTTTTTACAGTAATTCTAAATTGAATTGGTTTAATATGCATTTTTATGATTTTCAGTTTGAACTACCATTAGAGGTAATTATTTTCAATTGTTAATGTTGATTAATATGTTCTAAACAATGACCCAAATATACGAGCTGTTGAATTTTAGGTATGATACATTCCCTTGTCAAGTTGTCCCAAATAATGATGATGGCTCCTGTCTCTTCAGTTCAATTTCTTATTTGTTGTGTGCAATCCAGTATTATTGTTCGATGGGCTGTTCATTTATTATCAACAACTGGAATAGATTTAAGGTATTTACACTTGATCATGAATTGAACAGCTACTCATCTGGCAAAGCGTATAAAACTGCCATGTTGAACCCTACGACTTACTGCTCCGCTTCTGAGTTACAGACTGTCTGAACTCTGTTCTTTCGGTTTCCAGATTTTTCATAAGGGTTTGATGTATTTTGGTGAGAATTTTCAAACTGTTAAAAACATGAGATTCAGTGGGAAAAACTTGGAGTGGTGGACACTTTGATGCCTATGTGTTTGTTTCTTCTTATAATGAAGAATCGAAATTTTTCAAAGCAACACTTAAGTCATCAGAAACTCTTAAGCTGAGAAAGAAATGACTATATTAAATCTAAAACCAGAAACAGTATAGAAGAATCAAATGTATACATGTAAAGGTCAAAATGAAAATAGAATAATAAACCTGATGCAGCCTTAAATCAAAATAAGTTCTACAATATGAATACAATTGACTACATACAAAATAAATCAAAAATTTTTAAGCTGAAAAGAAATGACAGAATTAAATCTAAACCCAGAAATGGTTCGGAATAATCATACCAAAAGTAAGGTAAAACAATATATATTAAACTATTTTAGTTATTGAAAAAATATATAACAGGTTTAGCTGGAAGACCAATGCACCTTCCTATCAGAATACAGTCTTAACCGTTTGGGTCCTAAGCAGTAATAACAAAGATTCTTGCGTGTTTTTATATTAAACAAGATATCAATCATTGCCATGGCCAAGTAATTTTAGCGTGTTTTTCACATGTTGTATTTTACAATAATGCAACTAAGGAATTTTTTACTAACAGAAAAAAAAAGTAGTACTATACTTTAAAAAAAATTAATTTAAATATGATTTGGCTCATCTAGGGCACAAATGCCGAAAACCCGAGGTCAATCGGTTGCTTATTGGCTGAGAAAAAGGTACGACAAAAAAATTGAACGAAGACGAAATTTGCGTCCTAATAGTGCTTTTTTTACACTATGTGAAAAATGCACTAAAAAGATTTTGTCAGATTTTGGTGGATATAGCGTGATTTGCTTAGCGATAATTTGGCTGTGGTGATGCTAATACGTAAGAATACAAAGGCTAATATACAAATTTTTATTTATATATGAGGTTTTCTTTTTGTTAAACTGAAATTAGTGATACTATCAATATACAGTTGTACTTGGGCTATGTATAGCGTGAAACTAAGTCATCACCTGAATATCAGTCACCGCAGTCAAAGTGGCTCTTTTTTTTCACCAAAATTTATTTTTTCCATATGACACACATAAGAATCTGTTATTTTGATATTGTGGTGCAAATTTTGCTGTGATAACGCCAATACATAAGTACCTTTTTCCTGAATTGGCAGATTTCACATTTTTCCATTGTAACAAAAAAAAGTAGAAAAATTACACTCAATTGAAACTAATTGAGATCAACAGATTGTCATTATTGTGATTTTAAGTTAGAATTTCTATTCACGTATAAGATTTTGCTTATGGTAGTTTCATCAAATATGAATTTATTTATCTTTTGGTTTGAATTAATATTATAATTTCTATACTATGTGAAAGTTTACTTTTATATTTATTTGTTTCTTTTATTTCAATTTTAAATATTTAAGATTGTTTGTTATGTGTTTTTTTGTTGTTGTTCAAAACTATTTATGGCAATTTTATCAAAATTAAGGCTTACTTTTCTGTTTTAGATAACGTTTTAATTTAAATGTTGTTATAATTCCTATTTCAGTGTCACAGTTTTATTTTTCTGAACTATCCTTTTCTTGCGTATCGTTGTTACAGTAATTATGTGATACAAAGACTCAAAAGTCTATTTTTCAGCCTAACAATAATTTGTGAGACCTTTTGTAAACAGAATCATAGATCATGGTTACCTATTCATAACACAAATATCAAAGGTTTTTTTTAATATACAATCAATGAAACTACACCTTCATTTCTTACCAGAATTTTTTTTTCTCATGTCCATTTGTTCACAAAAAAAAAAACGTCTGTTAGAAAAATTATGAATGCGATTAAATGCTCGAAGTAATTTTCCTTCTGACAATCAGTTCTTCATGCTGATTGTATATATTCATTTTTTACACATAAATGTTACATGTTTTACATATGTATGCCAATTTCTGTCGTTGAAGATAAATATTCATCCTTCCTAATAATAATTCTTCCTTCATCGGCATATTCAACATTTTGTTCAATGTAGAAAATATTGCATAATTTTGTATAACGGAAAGAAAATGACACTGAATTCAAACTAATTGCTATTAACATGTTGGTAATATCATGAAGAAAATGCTTCCTATTTATGAGAAACCAGAATGTTTTTGTGTATCGCTGTTTTTGGCCTTTTGGTCTCTATGAACGAAAAGAACTCATTTTTGTTTTAAATGAAAAAAAAGCATAATTTTTTTTAACAAAAAACTATTTGCTGGAACTATGATAAGGTGACCTTGAAATAATGTTTTCATATTTTCTTTTGAATTCCATTTTGACCAGATTTTTCGTCATGACTTAACTTTGCTTCTGGCAATCTTGCAAATCAGAAAACTGTTTCATTTGTGATCGTAAAAATTTTTGCACAGAAAAAAGATGCACCTTGAAAAGATTTTTCATATTTCCCTCTGAATTTCTTTACAATTCAGTGTTGAAATGATTTTTGTCTCATGCTATCATGGTTTAACGTTGCTTCTGATTATCTGTTCCTCACACAGTTTCTTGGAGATCATATGCATATTTTATTTTATATTGTCCATATAGGATTTATATATTTCATTTATCCTTATAGTTATTTATCATTTATGTACTCATTCTTTTGCTCTTTGCAATCAAATAATAATTTTTAATATAAATGTTGCAAAAAAGTATTGTTTCAATAATAAAATTTTTAGCAACATGGTTTATTATTTGTTTCATTCAGTACTGTTGTTTGCTCTGAACTATTTCAACTGGGACCTGTTTAAAGGTAGATTTTGATTTTAGTTCATACTAATTAAATGTTTTTAGTATTTAATTACATCTAATACTGTATATTAGATGTATTACAGACATGTTAGGTAGCATTATATGAGGTATGGGTGCAATGCTAATTTAATTTTTTTTTAGTTGAAGGCTTCCTAATATTTCTTATTTATGATAGCATTTAGTGAATCAGTTTATCATTAATTTTTTCTTTCAGTTCATCTATTTCAGGTTATTTCACCCATAGTTGCCATAACAGAAACTCACTACTGCTATCAGTTCTCTGTAATTTTTATTTATATTTGCATTCATTCATATCTATTTACACTTTAGCTTGCTAATTTTCTCTCTTACATTGAAATATTTGTTTCTGTTTAATTATTATTTACTTTGAGGTCAAATTGCAATTTGCTTAAAATTATTTCTAATGTGAACATTCATTAGAAAAAAATATTTTTAATTTTTGGTTATACTACTTTTTACACAGGGTTTTACTCTCACTAAAAATATTATAATTCCATAATATATATATATATTTGTTTTTAAAACTTAACCC
>BMAO01031250.1:0-95356 GCA_019973975.1 Trichonephila clavata
TGAAAGTGTAATTGTCTTTTACGCTCCCGTTTTCTTAAGAATCGATTTTCACAAAACCCGTTTTTAGGTTTTAATCAACAAAAGACGCATGCCAGCCAAGTTTAAAATCTGTAATTCTAGCTTAAAAACGATTTTTTCAAATCTATGATGTCTCTGCAACTTCTCGAAATTTCTTTTGGAGATTTCCGCAAACCCATTCTTAGAGGATCTTCACTCAATAAAAATAAAACATTTGTCAAATTTCAATTCTGCATTTGCTACTAGTTCAAAGATGTGAATTTTCCTTTATAGCTACCCTAATAACTTTCCTTGGGAATCGATTACAATAGCTTCCGTTGTTAGTGGATCTTTGATTAACAAAAAAAGCATGCTTACCAAATTTCAAGTCTGTAGATCTAATAGTTCTAGATATTCCTCGATGTGTGAGTTGCAGCTTTATTGTTTGTATTTATATGGATATATGAACAATATTTTTTTCTTTTAATTAATAACCATAGTAAAATTAATAGCTTGTGAGGATATTTTTTCTTATTTTTTAATTAATATCTCGAAGCGTATATTTAGTCTTATTATATTCATTATAATTTACTTAAATTAACAAATTACTGATTCAAATTTGCTTTAATAAGGGATTCCATGCACAAAATAATTATAAGTTATCTGTGGAAAGAGATAAATTTATTTTCTTTTTTATGAATTTCTAAGAAAACAATACATTTTATATGGATCCACTACTATTTATTTTATTCTACTTATATAAGAAGCATTTTTAGGCCTTAGGGAATAACTGAAAGTAGACAGCCTCTACCAGTAAAAAACAAATATTCTCGTGCTGTCAAGATATGTATCTCGATATTTTTATAAGGCAGTATCCATTATTCTTCAATAAAAACCTTAAAAAAATATATTATCAAGAATTGTAACAAACAAGGAACCTTGAACAATTTTTTATGTTATCCATTGCTTAGCCCCAAATATTGGATCTGAATTACATGCTCTCTTTTATACATATACCTCATTCGCAGTGAAATAAATAAGTTTTTTACTCTCAAAATTTTACTAATGACAAACACACACATATGTGTGTGAAAGAGAGAAACCAAAGACGGTAAAATGAAACAAACATTTAAAAACAAAATAGAAATTTTCTCAGTTGCCTGATTGGAATATGAGCTGTACCAACTACAGAGAACAATGATTTAGGCAGCTCTGCCCTGAAGTACATATTAAATCCTAGAATAAATCCTTTTTAGTGTTAGAATTGTGTTATCTAACTTTGTAACGCACGCTATATTTTCCGGACTGGAATGCAGATGTTGCGACCTTAGGGAGACATTTGTAACAGTAACGTGAACTTTCAACACACTGCTTTTCCTGGCCGAGAGAGCTGGGATCCCCTACCTCGCTGTCCAATCCTGGATGGTATTTAAACTGATTTACTTTCTAATTTATTCCTCTAAATTGTACCTTTATTTGTCTTGCATAACCGTCCTTTGTAATTGTGGTATTTTGTGTTATTAAATGTATTATTTTACCCTTGATATCTTGATCATTACTTTTAGACTAACCAGTAATAATATTACACACCATTACATCACTAATTTCATTGAGGAATTTGTTTTTTATTCTGTATTAGTTCTGCTGCTATCCTAAGAAATATATACATATATTTTTATCAGTTTCCTATCATCTATATATATAAAGGAGAAAAGCGACTCACTGACTGACTGACTAATCACGATATCTCTGAAACTATTCAACCTACAGATTTGAAATTTGGTAGACATGTTCCTTTAATAGAGTAGACATCAGCTAAGAACGGATTTCCCGAAATACGAAATGCAAGGGGCGTTACGGGGGTTAAGGGGCGTTATAAATAATTGTTTCCATGTTTAAACTACTCAATGTACAATTTTGAAATTGGGTTAGCAGATTCCTTTCATACAGTAGAGATCCGCTACAAAATGAGTTTGCTGAAAATCGTCCCCAAGTGGCGTTGCAGGGGCTTAGGGGCCGTTATAGATAGTTATTTTCATTTTTTAAACTATTTGACGCACTGTCTTTAAATTTGATAAATAGATTCCTTTCGTAGAATAACGATCAGTTACAAAACGGGTTTTGTGAAAACAGACTTCTAAGTGGCGTTGCGGGGGATTAAGGGGCGTAATAGATAAATATATCCGTTTTTAAACTACTTCACCTACCTGCTTGAAAATTGGTAGGTAAGTTTCTTTCATGGAGTAAATATCCGCTACAAAATGGGTTTTTAAAAAATTGACCCCCAAGGGTGTTGCGGGGGGGGGGGTTAAGGGGCGTTATAAATTCCGATTTTTTAACTATTAGACGTACAGTCTTGAAACTTAGTAAGCAGATTCCTCTCATAGGGTAGAGATACGCTACAAAATGGGTTTCGGGAAAATTGCCCCCAAGTGGCGTTGCGGGACTTAAGGGGCGTTATAGATAATTATTTCCATTTTTAAACTATTAGACGCACAGTCTTTATATTTGATAAATAGATTTCTTTCATAGAGTAGAGATCAGCTATAAGAAGGTTTTGTGAAAACAGACCTCTAAGTGGCGTTGCGGGGGATTAAGTGGAGTAATAGATAAATATTTTCGTTTTTAAACTACTTGACCTACCTGCTTGAAAATTGGTAGGAATGTTTCTTTCATGGAGTACATATCCGTTACAAACGGGTTTGGGGAAAATTGGCCCCCAAAGGGTGTTGCGGGGGGTTAAGGGCACATATAAATAATGATTTCTATTTTTAAACTATTAGACGCAGTCTTGAAATTTGGTAAGCAGATTCCTCTCATTGGATAGAGATACACTACAAAATGTGTTTTGTGAAAATAGACCCCTAGGTGGCGTTGCGGGGTTCAAGGGGCGTTATTGATAATTTTTTTTGCATTTTTAATTTATTGGACGCACAAATTTTGCTAAGCAGATTACTTTCACAGAGTGCAATTCCCCTACAAACTGGGTTTTGTGAAAACAGACACCGAAGTGGCGTTGCGGGGGCTCAAGTGGCGTTATAGATCATTATTCCCATTTTTAAACTATTAGACGTACAGTCTTGAAATTTGATAAGCAGATTCCTTTCGTAGAGAACCGCTACAAAATGGGTTTTGCGAATATCAACTACTAAGTTTAATTTCGGGAGATTAAGAGGCGTAATCGATAAATATTTCCATTTTTAAACTATTTGATCATCCTGCTTGAAAATTGGTAGGCATGTTCCTTTCATGGAATATAATTCCTCTAACAAAGAGTAAAACGAAAATTGACCCCTAAGGATGGTTGCGAAGGGTCAAGAGGAGTTACAGAAAAATATTCCTGTTTTTAATTGTTAGACCCATATACTTGAAATTTTTTAAGCATGTTTCTTTTGTTGAATAGGGATGCACTAAGAATGTATTTTAAGTAAATCAAGTTCTGCTGAGGGGTGCAGGGGTTACTGGGACGTATTGACAAAAAAAAAATCCTTTTTTCGAGCTACAAGGACTATAATAATGAAATTTGGTTTGCATTTTTCTTTTGTTGAATTGAAATCCGCTAAGAGAGGTTATTTTGGAAAACGGCTCTCAACACACGGGATTACGGGGATATTGATAGTAAAACTTTTGTTTTTTTCTGTTTGATTTAGACTTGAAATTTGGCTTGCATGTTCAATTTACGGAGTAGAGATCCACCGCGAAAATTGGTTTTGCGGGAATCCACTTGGTTTTTGGGTTACGAAAGAGCAAACATCATTCTATACTTCAATTTTAGAGATTTTTAGAAAATACAAATTAAATGAGTTCTGCCCTTTTTATTTATCAAGAGGTGACAGTTACAGGTCTAAGTATATTTTTCAATACAATCGAATTCTTAATGCTAGGACTTAGATATCAATAATTTATACATATATATAAGCAGTAAAAATTTATAAAACATCATGAAATACCCAGCGAAGCGGGCGGGTAATAGCTAGTTATGTATAAAAGCATTAAACAATCTTTTTAAATGCATCCGATGTTATCTAAGCAAAAAAAAATTCGGAAATTTAATTGTATATTTGCAGATAAAAGCCCTTTTAATATGTTAGACATTGTATTTATATTGGAATTTATTTTTTGGACATTAGAATAGTAAATGTCTTCAATGCCTATTGAGTGAGTAGGTATATATACTCAAAACACAGAACTAAAAAAATATCCAATATTACCACATTTTAGAAAAGAATACTTTTTTTTCCAGAATTCAGTGAAAACTCATATACGGTCGAGCACACTGAAAAGATACAAAATACTCGCTTGATATTAAAAGTAATCAGTAATACAAATAATAAAACATTGGTATGAAAGATTTAAATGTAATTTCTGATGAATGTTTTTTACAGAAATTTTATTCATTACGAATGCTTGAAATAAAATAACTAAAAAGTTACTTTAAAAATATGTATAATAAGTTTCGTACTTATACTGCCTCTGGTTGATTTTGTATTCAGTGCACACATGCCACGATGTCAGAAATTCTTCATAATGGCGTCATTGAAAAAGTCCAAAATCCAATTCGAAGACATAGCACTAAAGTACTCAATTCTTTCAAAATGTTTTTTTCGCTGCGTTTATTAACCCGGCATAAATCGCGTGAAAAAAAAACGACCAAAAGTTCTCGCGCAGGATGTGTTATACTTCTAGGCGTTTACATTGTGTTTTTACCGTATAATTTGTATACAAAGGTTAAAAAGGAAGAAAAGTAGAAAGTACAACATGTTTATTACATTTTTCACATGTAAATTTAGTTTTTCTGTTCTTTTTACAAGCACATTCAGTGCATTGTTTATGCACTCCTCTAATCGCGTCGTGAGTGAGTGCGATGTTTTCACTGGATCTTAACTTTTTTTTAATCTGTAGCTTTTTCAAACTAAACATATAGGAGTACACTTCTTTATTCTTTAAATTTAAAAATTTTGGAATTTCTTTTTTATTTTCTCTTATTTTGTTCCAGCAATAATTTTTTTCAAAAGTTCATCTGAAAGTGGATAAGATGTGTACCAGTGATCTCCTTTAAAATTACGTTCTTCTCAATGTTTTTGTGTCTCTACTTATAAAACATTTATTTTCATCATTTTTATTCAACTTTTTCCTCATCATAACCACGAAGAGAATTTCTTCATTCGAAAATACTCTGTTGTACTATATATATTAAATACTCTATATTTATCAAATTATTTAAATATCACATTTCTTCATCATAACTACAATAATACGCCATAGAATTAGGAAGATTTAAAACGTGTGTTTATGCATTCAGAACTGTAAGAGTGATTCACACGCAGGACATGACATACCCGAACAGGTGATATCCAAAAATATATGTTTACAATTCGCCTACAAGCCACGGCCCCTCAAAGGATATGATCTTAAAGTCAGCTACACGAGAAACTATCCATTTTCCTAAAAAAGTTTAGAAGGAGCGTTGAAAAAAGTTAGACGGTGGGTATGACACAGTCTGCGAGAGTAGTGCCGGGTTAATGAATCGCCTAAGTACCAGTGCAGTCAATGAATTTTGTTATTATTGATAAAAAACAGTGTATGGACAAACGTTTTTCAGCTCCAACTCTGTTTTGGAAAAAAATGACTTTTGAATTGAAGTGGTATTATCATTTCACATGACGGATTAGAAAGAGGATAAGACAATTACTTTTAGATAGTACAGTAACACCCCAAACTTACGCGATAGGTGAAGCTGGATGATAACCGTGTAAGTTGAAATCGCGTAAATCGGGGTATAATTTCGCATATATGTACATATTACTTATTTTATTTGGGGCCGGAGACGAAAGAAAATAATAATTTAGAAAAAAAAAAGCTTAATAGAGATTTTAGATAACACTAACACAAAATCGCAAGCCAAATTATTCTGATGTAAAAGGTTGCATAAAATTTTCTAAAGTGATCTGCCAGATCAAAGATTTTTTCTCTCTCGAAAAATTGCCTCGTAGCATGCTAATAAATTTTTATTCCCTATTTTGTTGAAAAAATGCGCTCATCGTTGCAGTCTGTATTTTCTAAAATTTGTAATTCTTTCTCAATTAATCAGACGCCTTTTGTCAAATTCCCAATCATCATTCGATCTTGTGATTGAACTGGGTCTAAAGACTCAAGTCCTTCAATGTCTTGCTCTTGTTCATGCATTTCTGCGAGTTCATCCATTGTCAATCCCTAATTGTAGGAATCCAGTGGATATTGAACGTTATCATTATCCACTTCTAAATATATTTGTCTGGCAAGATCGATAGCTTCTTTTATCACATTACCAATTTCACCAATTTTACCATATTTTCCCTCAAACAAAAAAACGAATTGACGAGATTTGGAAATTGTGTAACTCCAGGTTCTCGTAAATCGGGGTAGCGCAAGTCGAGTTATTACTGTACTCCATGTTAGCAGGTATTACTGTGCTATAGACTATTTTAATAAATAGTAAAAAGGAAAATTTTCGAAAGCCTTTAGAGACTAAAACTTTTATCATTATTTTTTTAACTAATATCAGTATGTAAAGCAGCCCCATACAATTTAGGCGTAAAGTGCTAATTATTACTAAAAATAATCTATGCAGAAATTTAACTTGTATTAGCTATTCTTCAGACTTCTCTACATAATCATGATCCATAATTATACATTTTTCTGTAGCATTTCTTTACCCTTTGAGAACCTTTATTATAGATCTCTTTCAGCGGATTGCATTGAAAATCATTATTTCCCTTCTTAAATGACGTCACTTGTGCTGTCAAATCTTCAAAAACTTTCAACATTTTCCCAAGTTCTGAGAATAAAAGAGAAATTGCTTGAGGTGAAATCGGGAGAATATGATAAATGAGGCAAAACTTTAAAGTCTCATCACTTTAGTTTCTCAATCATACATTGTTCATTATATTCTAAGAAAAATTGTACAGAAACAGTTTTAGACGCAAAGAAATAGAAAAAATTATTGAAAAAACTTTGATCGAATACATCATAAATATGAATTTTTTCATGAGTATAATATAAATTTAAAATTAAATCCATCATTGATTAAAACAGAAGGAAAAATAACATTAAAAAATTTAAAATCATTAGTTGACTGGTAGACCATTAAGCTAAATTCATGTGACGTTATAGACAAATAATAAATGCAGTCACATGTTTCCAACCTATTGCGACTTGCTCCACACTATTCCCTTTCCTTGCGTTTTGTAGAAAATTTCTTTAAATAAATTATAGTTTAAAAAACTGAAAAATACCCTATTATAGTTAATCGAACTAAGTTGTAACTTAATCTTTTAGTGCCAAATCTGAAACTATTCGCCAAATCTAAAAATGAGATCTGAAATTAGACGCCAGATGCGGGATGAGATCCTAAAATGGGAAATTGTTAATCCTGTTGATCTTGATCAGGACAATGGAATAAAATTATTAATTTATTGTATGGTTATCGGTCCTGGATAAGTGAGCAAAATTTCGAAATAATCTGACCTTTTAAGTGGGTAAAAATTGAGTTAAACGGTTCCGTTACATACAAGTGAAGCTTATAAAAGTGTGTTAAAAAGTTCATATTTATTGACATTAATAATGTGCAGGTATAGGTAAACAAGATACATTTGAAGTAAAAATACCTGTGTAGTATAAGAATTCTTGTATTTTGAAAACTTTTTCAAATAGTATAAATATTTGGACATTTTTCTTCAATTATCGAATTTGAAGCTGTTTCAGGAAATTTCAAAAACAACAACGAGTAAAAGTCTAATATATTAACTTTAAATTCAACATAA
Organism: Trichonephila clavata; assembly: GCA_019973975.1. Classification (NCBI taxonomy): domain Eukaryota; kingdom Metazoa; phylum Arthropoda; class Arachnida; order Araneae; family Nephilidae; genus Trichonephila; species Trichonephila clavata. Next base: position 7,800 of record BMAO01031250.1, read on the forward strand.
AATACACAATTGCATTTATCCTGTCACCGTCGTGGATTTAGACCATTTAGCACCTAGTAGTTAATACAAACATCAAAATACAGACATTATAATTTTTCGACCTATCGGAAAATCCCTTTGAGAGTATCTTAGGGAGTTCCACTGAAGTGATCCCGTGGTAAGAAACTATGTTCAGCAATATCCGGCAAAAAAAGTTCAAGAATTTTTAAAACCCAATTTCAAATTCTTGTAGGTTGCTTCGGAATCACCCGGAATCTCTATTTTGGTGCCGATGCTCGTGCAAGTTTTTGAGGTATGAGGCTTTGAAGGAAATTTGGGGGACTCAATTTTGCGATCCTTCGCACAAAATCCAGTTTTTTCCCTGAAGTTACCGGAATTTCTGAAAAAGGTTTTTGAATTCGGGTGACCCTTTTTAAGAAGAACCCATCGGAAGAACCTTTTTTCACTCCCTCCCTACCCCGTTTCCATGCAATATCCAGGGACCCCCCACCCACCAAACAGAAATCTTTTCCTAAAATCGATCGCAGATGCGTGTTCTGCACCCCCTATTACAAAGGGGGACTAACTTCGGGGAGGGCAGTCGTAGGAGGACCCCTCCCCCCTGGACGGTGCCCAAACGCGTGAAATTGCAACTTCATCCGGCCCTATCCAACAAATTTACAGAGATTTTCTGAAAAAAGATTGCATATTCCGGTTCGGCGCTCCAGACACCAGGGGTGGTAATGTCGCGATCCTCGCTTGGATCGGCCCTAATTCCTTTCGTAAGCGTTATCACATGAGCGGGGCTCTCGCTTCGCTCACCGACGCCACGTAAAGATAGCTAGATATTTATTAAATGGATTCGAAACGTATTGCGAGTTTTCTTTTTAATATAGAGTCATATCAATAAAAAACAGTATTCGATTAGCTTATTTTAAATCCCTTTTTTACAATAGAATGTGAACTGAAACCAATAGATCAATTAATTGTACAATAGTGAACTTTTGTGGTCTAAGTACTTTATGATGAGATGGAGGGAAAGTTAATTTTGTACACTTTCAAAAATATGCTATTCGTCATTTAACGACGATATATGGAATTTCTTAAATTTTTTTTCTATAACTGTGATATGACCCTTCCCTTTTTCATCGCATACCCGCTTGACACTGAGTTTTGGACATCTTGCATTGGTTACAAATAAAGAAATCAAGATAAAGGTTTCATTTGTAACAAATCCAATTTGTATCTAGATTCAAGTAATCAGCGCCTGCGATTAGCAGATAAAATTGCACTATTTCTCACACGTAACCTCAAATCAATTTCTGCTGCGTCTTTACTCCTATTGATTGCTAAGCGAGCAAGATTACATGGAAAGTAAAGAAAAAAATACGAAAAAAGCTAGCATTTTATTTCAGTTTTTATTCGCTTGCTTAATCTTCGGAGTAATAATGTTGATTCGCAGACACAGAATCGATAGAACAAAATGAAATAATATATGAAATAAAAATAAGATTCAACCTTACAATGCAATTATTGAATTATGAGCATTAGAAATAAGTTTATTTCAATTTCATTCATGACAATACTTCGCTTATAATTTAAATAAAAAGTACTGTGGTTTATCATAAGGCTGAAGGAAAAAATATTTTGAAATATAAATCTGTTACATTAACAAATTCTGTGTCTTTGCACATAATATTAACTTGTCATTTAAAAATATTATTAGATAAGTTTATGAGCTCTTTTGTAGCGTTTTATTTGTCATTTTCGCAAGTTTTCGCCATTTTCACCAGTACTTTCAAAGCCATGATCATTAGTTTCTCGGTTAGAAAAAAAATAGGAGAAAAATAATTTTTTTTACTCTTCTATTTTCCATTATTTTTTCGCATTGATCGCTAAACACAAAGTTTGACTGTAACCGCTGAGAATAGGGAAAATATACTATATTCCTCCGTAGATTTAAGCGAAGTTTATAAATATAAATCTTAGTGTCTACACACATTTTCCTTAATTGGTTACAATTTCTTAAATTTCCTTGTTTCACGCTATTGATAATAATAGACTTTTACACTTATTATAAAACATAAGAAATCACGAAACACATTTTTTTAGGTAATATATACTTAGTTTTATTGATTTCTTGTATTTCATCTTAGAATTAAATGAAACGTGTTATCTAGCAAATATTTCTATGTAGTGTATCTCAGGAAATTACAAATAAGAGAAAAATATTGTTTCGAATTTTGTGCAAAGAATACTTAAAATAGTGTAATTTTTTTTTTCTGGATGTATAATACGTTTATATTACTCTATGTCCGGGTGGGCATTAAGTCGATCGTGGTCTACCGGTGGACCGCTAAGACATTTTGGGGTGACCGTCTTCACATAAGATCTTAGATATGCATACTAAAAGTAACACAGGTGGTTATCCAAAATACAGGAAATACCCGTTAATAAAAGTGAAATATTTTTAATGCACTTCGTAAACATTAAAGTACAATAATAGCTACCAGATTTTTTTTTATAAATAGAAATGTATATATTTTGGTAGTATTCGGTAGCTTTATCAAAGTTCTGTAAGCCTTGGATTTTTTTTCAAAATCGTAAAATGTTGGACCTCTCGGATTTTCAGAGATCTAATTGTGGGAGCCCGTCTAGCTGGAGCAAGTGTGACCGAAACATCCCAGTTTTCAGAGGTTTCTAGAGGTACAGTGTCTAAAGTCCTGACTGTTTACACACAGGGCAGCAAGACAAGCTAGGCAGAATAAAATAGTGGAAAAAGAAATATGTTAAATGTTCTCTTTATCTCTCTTGAAACATAAAATTTTTCTCCTCAAAAGGACGCAATTTTAAAAGAACAACTTTTGGAATCTAATGGACGTAAGTAAAGTATCCTAATTCACAAAAAAGCTGCAATTCATTTAACATCGTTCTTTTGCTCTATCTACCAGTGTGAATCTACATTTTCAACGTTAGATATAATTAAAACAACATATCATTCCCGTTTTACAAACGACTGCTTAGAATGCATTGCAAGATTAACAGTTAGTAATTATATACTCAGATATTCAGGATTGTGTGATACAGATAGTATGCAGACAAAGTCTTCTGCCGAGATTTTAAATACGAGAACTGCCTTTAAAAGAAAATGATTTTTTTTTATGTTCTTTGAATTGCTTGATAATAAATGCATCATTTGATAATATTAAACTTGTAGGTATAATTATTATCTTTGTGTTTTGCGTTTTACATAAAACACAGTTTTAAAAGTGTATAAGTTTTTTTTATTGTAGCTATGTAGGTAAGTACATATTCTGTACTTATTATTGTTATAATATATATAAATATATATAAATATTCTTTAGTTTTTTTCCCCTTAATCACACCTACGCCACAGAGTGGATCGCAACACCTTGAAAAAATTATAGGTAGACCGTGTCATGGAAAAGTCTGCCCACCCCTGCTCTATGTTGTATTTATTTTATTTTAAAATTGTTATATATTCGCAATCAATGCCATTCCTTAGATTTTAACGCCGATTCAATGGAAATTTGGTGAAATCTTGGCGGTAGAGCCAAGTTGGCGTCATTTTTGGCGAGTTTGTGACCTTATGGATTCTTTAGGAAATTAATGGAGAAAACTATTAATATCACTATCTATGACGGAAGCGGATTTTTCTCGAACGATCCATGAGGCCTAAAAATAGGGAAATCCTAGCCGAAACTGAATTTGATCGTTGAAGATTAGTCTTGTTATGACCGGAAAGAGTCGACCAGCGATTGGTTATTGCATCGGCTGTTGAATAGGACGAGCGAGTGCTTGGGAATAATCTTTAAACATACTTGTATTTTAAACACTGTAAGTTGTGTCTTTGCGCCGTAGAAGGTGTGAAGGCCTTCTGAGACTTAGTGAATTTTAGTACTGTACCCTGTATTTCAAGGATTGTTTTTCGACAATAAATTTCCGGCGCTCCTGAAGAACTGTCTTGCTTATTGAGACTGATGGTATAAAATTCTCGAACCACGATCTACGTAACACTATTCATTAGCATTAAGATAAATTTTATTCGTTAAGTCCAAGGTTAACTTATCTTAAGTGAAGAGAGATATTTATTTAAAATTAGCTGCTCCGATAAAAAAAAGTTTCTTGGCAATTTCTGTCTTGTTGAAAACGATACGTAAAATAAATGCTTTTAAGATTTTTTCTACTTGATGAAAACAACAAAATCATAAGTCAAAAAGTAGAAGAAAATTTTTTAAACTATTTAAAATCTTTTCACATTATTAATGTACTACTTCATAATTACCCGTGAGTCTCCAGGGTCCACAGTTGTTTAAATACAAGACATTGCACAAGGTCTAATATTTAAGCCCATTGTGGCTTAAAGATGAAATATTAGATGCAATGTTGGACATTTTGGAATGAATAATTTATTTTTATTATATGGAGCCTATTTATTCAGAACACTTAAAACTTTATTCATTTTTACTTTTCTGTTAAAAGCAGTAGCAAAAACGGATGAAAAATTACAATAGTTGGGTCACCATCGAGAAGTTTTAATCTTTCCAGTGAAAAATTGAGTCTCAGTAATTCATATTCGTGATAAAATTTTCAAAAGTTAAACCCAGCAGTTCACGCGCAGAGTATGCCATACCCACCGTCTAACTTTTTTCAATACTCCTTTAAAACTTTTTTTGAAAAATGGATAGTTCCTCATGTAGCTAACTTTAAGGTCATATCCTTTGAAGGATCTTAGTTAGTGGGCAAATTCTTAATATACATTTTTGGATACCGCCTTTTCGGGTATTTCATACTCTGCACGTGAATTGCCGTGACAGTTCTGAATACATGAACACACTTTAAAATCTTTCTTTTGCTATGGCTCTTTATTGTAGTTATGATGAAGAAATGCAACATTTGAATAATTTGATAGATACAATATTTTATAGACATAGTACTACATTATTTTCGGATAAAGAAAGTTTCTTCGCCATGATGATGAGGAAGAATCAAATGAAGAAGTGTATTATAGTAAGTATGATTCAGATCGATTTCAGAAACCGATCCAAATTTAGAAGAGGAAGGCACTCTAGAATATAAATGCTTTATAGGGTAAGATAAAGAAACATTTTGGAAGAATGTTATTTTCAAAAACAACTAGTATACCTCGTATTCACTTTCAGATGAATTTTTGAAAAAGAAAATTACTATTGCTGAAACAATAAGAGAAAAAAAATAAATAAAAACTGTTTGAATTCAAAGAATAGAGAAATTTACTCCTCTATGATTGGTTTTGAAAAGATACAACAATTGTTTCATAAACACCGAAGAAAAATTAGAATTGTCTTCTACTTTCAACAATACATAGTGGTGGTACAATGGATTAATGTACAGTTCACATCAGGTTTGGTTGAAATCTAAAATAATGTTTTTCCATAATTAAACTGAGGGAGAAATTATCGTTGTTGATCAAATGACCACATACTAGAAAATTTAGTCGTTAGCCTATTGCAAAATTTCTGTGTTGTTGTACGTTGCGACAATAAATGCACAAATTATTCTGTTAGTAGTTAGAAATGACCTATATACTGAACATCGAATTAGACACTGATTTCTGAAATATTTGGAATTCAGTTTAGAGAAGAATGTAAAGAATTTAGAAATCAACAAGCAACTTCTATTAATTTCTTTAAAAAATTAAGATTCAGTGAAAACATTGCATTCACTCGAAACAAGGGCTAAAGGAGAGTATAAACGAGGTATTGCATGCCTTAATTAAAAAAAACTAAATTTAAATGTGTGAAAAGTATAATAAACATGTTGTATTTCCTATTTTCTTCCTTTTTCACCTTTGTATACAAATTTTATTGAAAAAAATAGAATGTAAACATTTTTGGGTATGAGATACCCTGCGCTTGAATTTCCCTTTTTCTTTCCCGCGAGTAATACCGGGTTAAAAAAAATGAGGAATTTGTGATAAGTGAAGTGGGTAAATCAGTAAGACTATAAATGAAGTTATTTGTAACCTTTACTGTGTAAGAATGATATAATTGCAAAAAGAATTCAAATTTTTTTTTCTTATTCCGAATTGAAAAGAATACTTCAGAAAAAATAGTTAATTCAGTAGATGTTATTTAATATTCAATACCAAAATACACACGCATTATTAAAACTATAAAGCTTGCAATGAAATGCAAAAGAAATTATATAACACGCAAAATATGAGAAGGCTTGGGAAACACGCTAACTTTTTCAGGTGCTACATATAAAATTTTGATAGAATACGTCAAAAATGAATAAATAAATAAGATAATGGTAATTGTTTCTTTTCAATCAGTTCCTAATTTAGATGTTGATATATATATATATAATATATATATATAATGATTTAGTATCTGAAATATTGAGAATTAATATTATAAAAATTTTTCAAGTTGCCTGACTATAACTATCAGCTAATTTTATTTATAATATATGTCATCATTATAGTATTTAATTATTTTTATTTTAAGTATTTTTCGTTTTTTTTATTTTTTTTTTTTTTTTTTTTTTTTTATTATTTTTTTTTTTTTTATTTTTAGTTATATTAATAGTGTTTTTCTTATTTGTGTTTTTTTTGATCAGTGAGTCGTATATGTGGTCTGTATATCGGTAAGATTAGTTTCTTTGTCATTTATTTTGTTATTTGTTTATTATTATTTTGTTTTTTTTTTTTTTTTTTTTTTTTTTTTTATTTTTTTTTTTTTTTTTGTTTATATTCATTTTTAGCTTTTGCTTATTTTCTGACTTTATGTAGAAACAATTTCTGCTGAGGAGAAGGTTGAATCTCACAACAATGTTTAATCTGTTTTCTGTTAAACATGACATCGAAATATTTTTTTTTGATAATTTTTTTTTTTTCATTTTTTTTTTTTCTTGATCTTATCTTATTTTTAATCTTTTTTGAATTATTTACTGCTATATATATATAAAGTGAGAGAGTGAATTAATAGTAGGAATTGATAAAAGAGCATGATTTGTCTGCATTTTGTAACAATGCACACCCGTTTTGGCTAGTTTTGCTGAAAAATCGGTTTTCGACGCCAACTTTTGTCATTGTTTTAACAGTTACATTGTTACAACAATGGAGACGAATCTAAGTTGGCATCTAAAACCGGTAATTAATAAAATTCAATACATTAACCGCTAATTAATGAATTAATATTTAAGAAAAACTGTATTAACATCAAGTGTCATCCACTATAAGTTTAAAAAAGTTTATTTTTACTTGATTGGATGAATACAAAGTATTTTGTTAACGATTGAAAATTTGAAAAAGATAAATATATATATAGAGTGAGCTAATAGTAGGAATTCAAAAACATGCACACACGTGTCATTGTGTTTTTATAATAGGAAACAAGAACTTGAAATGTATGGAGAGTTATAACTCTTTTTTATACATAATATAATGTGAGAAGGTACCCCCATCCCTTTCATATTCAGAGATTACAAATCTGAAACTGGAAGCTAAAATACAAACTCTTATAAGACATAAATGGAAGAACCGCATCAATTAGATATTAAATTTCCTTCCAAACGCATGATGACAAATGGCGTTTATTACCGATAAATCGAAGCGTGTCTTCAGAACTTAAATTTAATTAATGGAATTTGCGGATTTATCAGCCAAAATGCAGTTATTCAAAATCTTGTCGCTCGGTTCAGATGAGAATGTGCTTTTATAATGCATTATTAATCATTAATGGTTATCGATGGAGCAAATATTTGTTAATATTGATGAAAGCGAATCACACAGAATCATGTGGGTCCAGTTGTTGACTTTTGGATTTATGATCTTAAATTTTTGACAAATTATTTAATATTTTCTTGATGTTTTACATACAAATCATAATTTAAGGAGAATATCGAGCAAGAAGATTTTTTTTTGTTTTATACTTTCTCTTTTTTGTGAGTTGTATTTTGCTGGTAATTAATTTTTCTGAATAATTATTAGTCTCTAAATTCCTTTTCTTTGGCCAAGTTCTGATACTTAACGTATTGAACATAAATATCGCTCAAAGTAATGTATTGAACTGTAAGATAGAAATCTCATAATCATTAGAATTCAGATTTCTTAAAAGTTATCTAAGAAATATGTACCAATTTTAATTTATATTTTTGTAGAATTGGAGTATTTTTTCAGTTAACTTACCGATTTCCAGGATCAGAATAATCGGGTTACAATAAACAGTATAGGACAAATAGTTATTTTCTTTAAATCAACTCATCTACAAACTCCAAAATTGAGATGAATGACATAAGTGTGCTTCTTTTTGAGAGGAACAGATGACAACTACACTGTATTAAATGTTTAGAATGATTGGAAAGAAGGAATCCCAAATAAGAATGTCTCTTGTCAAATTAGCGAATAGGTCAATATGTTTATACATAGAGAATAGGTCAAGAGATAATTCTCTTTAAATAATGTTAAGGGAAGAGGGTTAGCCTTAGCAACAAATGTGGCTGCCAAATTTAGAGAAATAAATAGATGCACCTTGGAATATCCAAAATGACGAAATTTTTAGAAGGTCCCAGAAGATTTTCCAAAGTCTATATAAAAATGATACAGGAGAGATAAATATGAGTCCAAACATTTGACAGTAACTCTGCGTTTCATTTACTTCATCCGAAATTGTGATTACGGGTTTCAATTTCCGAGTATTATATAGGATGATTTTTGGAATATTTTCTTTGTAAATTTATATGTATATCCAATATCTTTCCTGTTAGAAGAAATCTGCAGTAGTTACTACAAAGCTCTAAAATTAGATACAATTTATTTCGAAAAAACCTGCCTATTAACTTCATAGACCTTTTCTGCATCCATGTGACGTGCCTGAACCGCCCGACACCATCAATGTTATAATGGTATTCGTTCTGGATGCTTACTGACCTTTTAGTGTACCAGGGAGGTGCAAACCATTTTGAGTAGACATATACAGTCTCGCTTTTCACGTTTTTCAGTGGAAGTCCACGGCCTCTGACTTTCTTGGATAGAACCAAATCTTTTGAAATTTGCTCTAAAAGTTTCATTAGGCAAGCTTCTCTCGATTATATCTTCGATTGTGCATGCCGCTTTCCTAACAAGAACTTTTTTCAAACCCATTAATAGTCTTGAACATTCTTTTGATGCACAATATCATTGAATTAGACTAGCCTAGCTTGATTTAAGAGATATGCAACAACGCTCCGTGATGAATTCATGCATAATCCGTTTCGCAATTAATCCTTCCTTGAATAGTTAATTATTTATTGTATATGCAACCAGACGATGTAATTTGCAGATAAGATTTAATTAATATTTAAGTTTCTCAGTTTAAACTGGCGTATCCTAATTAATGTTATCTAATAAAGGGTTACGGGAAATATGCAAAATTTAACTCTTTTTATTCCTTCTTTTATCAATCATTCCGTACTGTCTATATCTGAAAGGAATATTTTATAAGAAAAATAGAAGTATTGCAAATCACTCTTGTTTATTTATTTGCACAAACTAATAATTGAATGTAAATATCATATCACTAAAGGAAGTAGAATGTATGTCAGAATGAAATCATCTTTATAACAACGTGTGATAAAAGTAAAATTTAAGCTCATACTTTGAGCCTTTTATAAAAAAAACCAGTTTTATGTATTAACTCAGTCTTGAATAATTTATTTCTCTTTTAAATTTCTCTCAGTTTTTTACGTTTTATTAATAATTAAATAATAACATTTAAGGAAATATCTTTTATTATACCAAATTTTATGTTTACAATTAAATTTTAGAGGTGGGAAGAACACTTCCAAGAAACCATTCGCCGTCATAAAGAAAATTAAATTGAATGGTGATTATTTGCCATGAAGATGAGAAGCATGTTGCAAAGCGCAAGGGGACATCACATTCTGCGCACATGTAGCGTGTCTTCTTTTCTTCTCCCTTTTTGCGACATTTTCTACATCGTTTATAGTTGGAAATCATCGTTAGCATATGGTTTCCCACATTGGCTAAGTGCACATCATTCGGAACTACACACTTCTTTGCTTGGAAGCTAACCGGGTGTCTTTTCTTTTTTCTTGTGGAATATCCATCTATTAGCTGACGAGCTAATGTTATATGGAATGTTAGCTGGTCAAAACTTCTGTTTCTTTTGTTCACTTGCCACAATATGAAACTTTTTATGATGGCAAGGTCAATAATAAAATAAAAGATACGAACCGCCATTTTACAGATTTTCTTCTTATTTGGTATATTTCTTTTGTTTGATCGAAGCGATCAACCCCTCTCATGACATCGCTATATTAAACGACAGCTTTTGGATAAGGTACTTCTTTAGTACCATCTTTTTTGCCCCATTTACAGACGCGATAATTGCTGGATTATGTGCAGTAGCACAAAACTGAAGCGGGAATTAGTCTTACCATCGTTATAATAGTAAGGAAAATACATTATAATGGGTTTTCCACTTCCCACGGGTGTATTTTGCAAGATCATGTAGATGGGAAATATATATATAATCTCTCTCTCTCTCTCTCTCTTCCCAAGGCCCACGAAAGGGTTAATTATTAATTTTAAAAATATATAGTTATTTCGCAATTTGTTAGAACATGAATGAAGAGTTAAAAATAATAATACTATTTTCTTAGCCGTTCAGTTCTTAATTAAAAGCAGTTTTTTATGCCCATGTACTCAAATGTGAGTGCTTTGTAAATTTAATTGTTTTATCAACTTTCTTTCTTTCAAAAGCTTTCAAAAGACTATAAATTCAAACCATTATTGCTTAGAATACAAATTCAAAAAATGCAATGTATGTGTTGCTATTTGTATTCTTGTCTTTATGGCTCGATGCCAAACAGGAAACACTATGACATTTTTTCAGACTTTACACAGATTTATTTTTGTCAACTATTTGAAGATTATGTTTTGTTTCTGAAAAAGTGAATATATTTCATCGTTTAAGATTGAAAGAAAGTATCAGCGTACGCAGGATTAAAGCTGAGTTTGGAAGTTTTACAAAAGAAGCAGAGGGATTAGTTTTGAGTATGTACAATTTAAAGGAAGTTTTATTTTCTATATCAGCTTTATGTAAAAGAAAGGAAATAAGGCACACTATCTGTTCTTTCGGTTGCTGTTTAAATTCCAGTTTCTTTCTTATTTACTATACTCTCTTTAGGGTTTTTTTTCTAAGTTTTCTACAATTTAGAAAAACTAAAACAGTGTTTTGATGTTATTTTCCTTCTATTTAAAAACATGTGTAAAAATTCAGGAATAACTGTTCTATGATTAACTATGTATCTATAAATTTTGTAAAGAACATTCACAAGGAGCTCCTGTACACTTGTAAAAATGTTGGCAACATTTTCTAGTTTTTAAATGTGCTAGAATTTATAATATATAATTCCAGATCAGACACAAAATTGTGTTCTTTTTCTGTGGTTTTATTCTGTATAATCTTTTTGTTAACCTGTACGTTGAAATAAATGAATTTAACAAAATTTTCAAATAATAGTTTAAAACACGAAAAGTCTACTTTCAACATTTTATCTAAACATTTACTTTTTTCTTTATGTTTCTTATAAAAGTATTTATTAATCGTATAAGAAATAACAGGTTATGAATATTGTTGGCTATATATAAAAGATTTATGTTCTCATCTTATGTTTAATGCATTTTTAAAAAGTTGTAACAAAATATCAGCTACAAAATATACTTCAAGCTCCTTTTTGAATTTTGTAAAAATGAAAAAATAAACTTCCGCTTATTAATAATAAATTCAGAGAGTTTTTAATTTCTGTCTGCAGACAGTAAATGTATAGCATCATAATCTTTCTTAAGAATTCACAAAATATCTCCTAAAATATCTTATTGTGTTTATAGATTGTTTTCTTTAGAAAGGATCATTGAGTATTATATTACATTGAGTATCTATTAACTACTGTAATTAATTGAGGTAATGGTAAGAAAATCATTATTCAAGAAGAAACTTGTTTCTTTTATATCTATACAAATAAATAAAATTGAAGTGTCTGTTTGTAATTTCAAATTAGCAGCTTTTTACTTAATGCACTAAAAGTATATACGGTACTCATAACAAAAAACCAATTTTAAAAATTTTTGTCTGTCTGTCTGTCTGTCTGTCTGTCTGTCTGTCTGTTTGTTCCGGCTAATCTCGGAAACGGCTGGTGCGATTTTAAAAATTCTTTCACTAATGGAAAGCTACATTAACGGGGAGTAACATAGGCTATATTTTATTCCCGTATTCTTACGGGAACGGAAACTATACGGGTGAACGTGAAACTGAATGCCAAGATGAACGCCAAATTGAACGCCAAGCTGAGCTAATGAAGTCGTTGTTTTGTTTACTGGCGACCGATGCTCTTCATGAGACATAATAAATTTACGCGCACATGATAATACGTTGACACGTGCCATAATTTTTTTTTATGATAGTTATCTCACACTGTTCAGTTAAGTAGAGCATCGGCTGTTTCGGATGCACTTTTAAAAATAATAAATCAAGGCTTCATAAGCAAAAAGCAATGCAAGAAACAAAAAATTGATAAGTTTTACGGTTAGTTTTAATCCTTTATTTTTTTTTTATTTACATTTTTAGTCACATTTAAACAATAGTTATTACAATCCCAATCTATATCTATACAAATAAATAAAGCTGAAGTGTCTGTTTTAATTTCAAATTAGCAGCAATTGTTTGCGGGGGCGGGGGTTTAAGGGGCGTTAGAAATTCCGATTTTTAAGTTATTAGACGTACAGTCTTGAAACTTGGTAAGTAGATTCCTCTCATAGGGTAGAGATACGCTACAAAATGGGTTTCGTTAAAATTGCCTCAAGTGACGTTGCGGGACTTAAGGGGCGTTATAGATAATTATTTCCATTTTTAAACTATTAGACGCACAGTTTTTATATTTGATAAGTAGACATCTTTTATAGAGTAGAGATCAGCTATAAGAAGGTTTTGTGAAAAGAGACCTCTAAATGGCGTTGCGGGGGATTTAGTGGCGTACTAGATAAATATTTTCGTTTTTAACTACTTCACCTCCCTGCTTGAAATTGGTAGGATGTTTCTTTCATGGAGTAAATATCCGCTACAAAACAGGTTTGGGAAAAATTGACCCCCAAGGGGTGTTAAGGGCAGATATAAATAATTATTTCTATTTTTAAACTATTAGACGCACAGTTTGAAATTTGTAAGCAGATTCCTCTCATAGGATAGAGATACACTACAAAATGTGTTTTGTGAAAATCGACCCCTAGGCCGCGTTGCGGGGGTTCAAGGGCGTTATTGATTATTTATTTTTTTTGCATTTTTAATTTATTGACGCACAGTCTTCAAATTTTGCTAAGCAGATTCCTTTCATAGTGTGCAATTCCCCTACAAAATTGGTTTTGTGAAAACAGACCCAGAAGTGGCGTTGCGGGGGCTCAAGTGGCGTTAGAGATAATTATCCCCATTTTTAAACTATTAGACGTACAGTCTTGAATTTGATAAGCAGATTCCTTTCGTAAAGTAGAGAACCGCTACAAAATGGGTTTCGCAATATGAACTACTAAGTTTAATTTCGGGAGATTAAGAGGCGTAATTGATAAATATTTCCATTTTAAAGTATTTGATCATCCTGCTTGAAATTGGTAGGCATGTTCCTTTCATGAATAGAGTTCGTCTAACAAAGAGTAAAACGAAAATTGACCCCCAAGGAGGGTTGCGAGGGGTCAAGAGGAGTTACAGAAAAAAATTCATGTTTTAATTGTTAGACCATATACTTGAAATTTGTTAAGCATGTTTCTTTTGTTGAATAGGGATCCACTAAGAATGTATTTTAAGCAAATCAAGTTCTGGGGGGGGTGCAGGGGGTTACTGGGACGTATTGACAAAAAAAATTACTTTTTTCGAGCTACAAGGACTATAATAATGAAATTTGGTTTGCATTTTTCTTTTGTTGAGTTGAAATCCGCTAAGAGCGGTTATTTTGGAAAACGGCTCTCAACGGGATTACGTTGATATTGATAGTAAAACTTTTGTTTTTTTCCTGTTAGATTTAGACTTGAAATTTGCCTTGCATGTTCAATTTACGGAGTAGAGATCCACCGAAAATTAGTTTGCGGGAATCCACTTGGTTTTTGAGTTACGAAAGAGCAAACATCATTCTATGCTTCAATTTTAGAGATTTTTAGAAAGCACAAATTAGATGAGTTCTGCCCTTTTTTTATCAACAGCGACAGTTACAGGTATAAGTATATTTTTCAATACAATCGAATTCTTAATGCAGGACTTAGATATCAATAATTTATACATATATATAAGCAGTAAAAATTTATAAAACATCATGAAATTCCAGCGAAGCGGGCGGGTAACAGCTAGTATAATAATAAACTTAGAGACTGAGACTTCCTTCGAAGCAAATATGGAGGAGATAAAAATTGTCGTGTTTAAGGTATCCGACTACTTTCGGAACCGTGATTTTGCAAAAGCGTACAAACGAATATTTTTTTTATGTTTGATGTCACTTAGATTAGGTAATTAGATTATAAAATTGTAAGAATATATTACAATAATAAATATTACTTAAATGGAATATTTGGATAAAAATGAACTTAGAATTACCTTATTTCAAAACATTCTTCTTTTATGAAAAATGCTTCTATAATAATAATATTTTGTTTATGTATAGCTAAGATTTTCCAGAGGACCTGACCACGACAGTTGAAAAACTCATATTGTTTTCAGAGTTACTACCAATTTTGAGTGTGTGTGTGAAATATATAATTATCAGTGCTTTTCTGTTAAAATTTCTCCACTGTGATGTATTAAAATATGGATAAATCCACTTCTAAAAGTTATATGTTTCAAGAATCCTAGTTCAGGCTCTGTAGAGAGGTCTGAGCTATATAGAGGCAAAATATTATTATAAAAGACGCATTTTCCATAAAAGAAGAACATCTGGAAAGTAAATAATTCTATGTTCATTTTTTGCCAAAATATTGCATTGAAATAATTTTTAATTGTAATAATATTCTTAAAACAATTTCATACGTGTATTCTAATCTAAGTGACACTAAATATTATAAAAATTATCCATTTATTCGCTTTTGAAAAATAACAGTTCCGAACGTAGTCGAAAACTTTAAGAAGTCTTTTAATATAGAAAGTTCTGTGTGACAGAAATGCACATTTTTATTCAAAAATTTTGCACTTCGTAAATGTGGGGGATGGTGAAAATATGAAACCATAAATTACAAAAATCTTTAGTTTATTTGCAACGAAACATTATTCTACGGATATATATTGTTTAGAAAAATGAAATCAGACGCTTGCTTGAAATAAATAGCACATTCCAAATTGAAGAAATCTTTGAAAAAAAAGTGAAAAATAGTGATCCGCCAATTTACGTATAAACAATGAAGAAGGTTTCTAATTCCTGTCTGCAGACCATACATGTATAGCATTACAATTTTCCAAAAGCATTCACAAAATATCTCCTAAAATATCTTCTCTATTTATAGATCTAATACTACGATTTCATTTTCAGAAGCGGTTCGTCAGACATTCATTAGACGTATGGTTCGTTTCTCAGACGTATCCAATATCTCCTTTAGTAAAGAATATTAAGAGTTATATTGTGCATTACTTGCGCATCGTATTCCTTATTGAAAATAATCGAGGTAAAGGTATAAAACCTTTAAAGAAGAAATGTTGGTTAATCTCTTTATATAAATATACAAGGCGAGCAAATTAAAGCTTATTAAAAAAATTGCACTTCATAAAAATGTAAGAGATGGTGTAAATGTTAAACAGTTAATTTTAAAAACTTTAGTCTATTTATGTGACGATATGTTATTTTTTAGATAAATGTGGTAGAGAAAAATGAAATAAGAGATGTCAGTTTACACATAATAGTTCTTCAAAATGTAGGGAAGAGAATTTTTTTTCTCAAACAATTTGTGTTTTTTGCCGTTTCAAAGCATATTTAAAAACAATTTTGTATGCTATTTAGTATTAAAATGTATGACATGTTATTCAAAGTTCTAGAAAAGTAGAGATAAGAACAACAAACATGTGCACAAAAAAATTAAAAAAAGATATTTTTTCTGACAAACTTGTATCGGATCACGTTCTGAACTGTTATTTTTTTTTAAAAAAAGGTGTCAATATATTTTTTTTATATTTAGTGTCTCCTGAATTATAATACACATGTAAAATGCAAAACAAAAAAAATATTACAACAAACAATTTTTTGGTGAAAAAGGGAGAAGAAATAGCATATTTTCAAAATATTCTACTTTTATGGAAAATACTTCTATAACAATAATATTTGCTCTATGTATGGCTGAACTAGATTTATAGAATAATTCACGTTACTTTTTCAGAGTTGTTTTCAAACGAAATAAAAACTGGTGTTTTCTGTTAATATAATTTCTGTACTCTTCTCTCTCTTTCTCTAGTTTATAAAAAATTGAATGGATCCACTTCTGTATTATAAGATACAAAATTCCTAGCACACATTCAAGAACAGTAAAAAATCATCTCAAATTAAAATGCTTAAAATTCCATTTCTACATTTTGTAACTTCAAAAGAAAGGTGATTTAAGAAAGCAAATATTTCAAATACTTTATTACATAAATATAAAAGAAAAAAAATGGATATATATTATACATCACACGTGCCCACTTAATTTTTAACTTAATCGGTTAACTTAAAGAAGTTTTAAGAAAATTATAATACTTAAGAATAATAATAGTAGTATATAAGAGAAATTATTCTGCATATAACGTCAAAAAAAATTGTTTCCTAAGCTAATAACGTGAACTGGAACTCAGCCAATGAAAAAAGGCCTTGCATATTCTAAAGATTCTCTTTCATCTTAGCTACAACACTTATCGGTCGTTGTGTTTATGACCTAGTGCCCCATTTCTTAACGTGTTATTTTTTTGTAAAATAAAATAGTGTAAAGTAAGTCTTTATTTTTTTTATTTTGATGTATTTTCTGTTATTTTGTAATCAATATCACGTGACACCAGATATATTTTTAGCCTCAAAGTTTATAAAAAAGAAGTAGAAAACCATTCATGTTTCATTTTTATGATCGTGTAAATAATATTTAATTAATACTATTAATAAAATATTTTATAGATAACAATGACGTTTAACGGTTTTAGTATATTTATTAATATTTTTCTTAACTCTCACTGGTTCTTTCAATTGTCAATTATTTTGGATTCAAACTTTCAATAACCATTGAATTTGAACATATTTCTCATGATTTTTCTCAAGCTTTAATATTTTCAAAAATATATTTTAGATTAGATTTTTAAATATTTTAATGGGAAAATGCTTTTTATTTGACTTTTAATTAATTTATTTATTAGCCAACAATAAGAGGTCCCCACATAATAAAAATTACTATGTTAACTTTTTATTTTAGGTCGTTAAGAGAAAACATAGTCGTCATGTATGCATTATTTTAAATTTTAGTTCATTTGAGCTAAGTTTCAATAATGTGTGACCTATAGCTATTATAAACAGGGTTTGATTTTTAGTAAATTATAAAACTTATCCTAAGATGAATTATTTTATATTAGATTATTATATTTAAAAATTTCTAATAAATTGAGAAAATACTAGTATTTATATCTCAGAAATTCAGTTTAAGGTATCCGATTAAGTTTTTAAGGTCACTTCTTGAAACTTTTTATTCTAATTTTTATTTAATAAAAATGAATATCAATTATTTCATGTCTTAAAATGGTCTTATTTGTATAAATGTTAAATAGAAGATGGATTAAACAAAAATTTTGAAGAAAACGGAACATGCAAAAAATGTATAACATCTAAAGAATGAAGCTAACACCTTACAAAAAATTTGATACACACATATTTCAACATTGTTAAACGAATTAAGTAATATTAATTTATAAGTCTTACAGTTCTGAAAAATTTAAATAATAATTAAACATAACCATATGCTTAGCCATTTGTGTTTTTTTTAAATATATTTTGGAAATAAATAATTGGAAAAATTCTGAAAAATTCAGTCATGATACAATTTTTTATAATGGACCTTCAATCTTTTATAGTCCCAGTAATCTAACGACTGAGAGTTATAAGGAATTTATATACCTTCTTCCCTTTTTTAACCTTCTAGATGTGTGGGAGGAACTAAATGATCAGACGACATGATGAACTTCAATTATTTATTTATCACTATACAACTCAGACACAACACTCTAAATAAGATAAATATGACCAGTCAGAGCATGAAGGTGAGACAAGATGGCGTGGGAAGAACATATTCAATCATGCAAATCTACCTTTATGATTACCTATACAGAGCTTGTTTAATTATTAACTCTCTATCTTCTACTTGAAATAAGATCACAGTACCTGAACGCTTGCGATCTTCTTATTCTTGGGTTTCCTTTAACACGGCTCCAACGGTTAAACTAAGCACTTTCTTAATATTCCAACTTCTCGCTTCGTACACTGTTTACGTGTACGGTTCACTGCAGATTTACTTCGTTTCTCATCTATTCATTTCACATCCAATCTATTCTCACTTCACTAACTCTCAAACTCGCGAATACAGAACATATATTTTAAACTTAATTTGCATAATCACGCTTCCTGTCCTCGGAAAAAGTTGGTTGAAAAAATGATGACTCAAAAGGAATCCCGCAGGGGTTAGTAGAAGTAACGTATAAATCCGTCACAGAGTATTGAAACGGAATCTAATATTAGCATCACTTTTTGTTTGCTAGCATACTTTTAATACTAATAGAATATGATCTCTATAATGGAGTGAATATTCACGTCAACTGTTCAACTACTCGAGAGCTTTTGGTGATGTACCTCGTAATTTTGAACCATGGTCAAGTGATGAGGACGACACCAGAGCTGGCAACCCCCTCTCCTAACTATTTCACCACACTAACGGGAGTATGTTTGAGCTCTCGACAGATTTAACGTGCATCGCTTCCCTACATGGGGGGTTTTAAGCGGGTTTTGGATCGAACTCATGGCATGTCGACCACGAGTCCATTACCTTGATCACTAGGCTACCGTGGCCACATGACCTCTATAAACGAGTGGTCATGGTTCTGAGTTCGAGACCAGCCTTGTTTCAATCAAATCGTAATTCATGTTCTGGTGTAGATCTCCTGTGTTAAAGGACTAATGCACTATAAACTGTCAGGGCTCTAAGTCCTTTTTTCCCCGTTGTGTGCGTGCATGAGGAGTGGAACACTAGTTCAGGTGTCATCGTCGTCACTCGATCGAGGTTCGAAATTAAGAGGCTCGTCGCCAATAGTCCTCGTGTTGCTACGAAGTGCGATGTAAAAAAAAACGACCAAATCTTTATTCATTTTTTTTTCAAAAAAATCTCCAGATACTTCGAGAATCTTTGGTAGCATGCATTTACTTACCAATAAGTCATGTTTACTCGAGGGCTATTCTTACTTATTTTGGAAGAATCGAGCTCACCCAAAGGATTTCGAGCTGCGAGCCGATTCTCCGAGAAGATGTTTTATTAATAAACTAAACGAAATGCATGTACAAAATGATTCCGAATAAGGGCTCTCCCCAAAATACTTGAGAATAGGAGAAAGAATATAAAATACAGTAACAGTACTTTTCTAAAGTGCCCCCTCACCGGTACATGAATGTTATTGATAATAAAAATAACAATGTTCATAGTTTTGACAGATCTCATATTTTGGAGACTAAATCAAGTGACGATGACGACTGATGAGTTGGCATCCTTTTCTCGAGATTTCCACACCTAGCCCCGCCAACGTAAAATATTTGAATAATGATGGATTTATAATATGCTATGGATTTTCAGCTCACTGCAGTAGCTAGTCCTGAGTGGGTTCCGAAACAAAATTTCTTGCGCACCCTTTTTGGGGGCCCCTTAATATGCTCACAATCTTTCCTCACCTATGTTGGGTCCTCTGTAGCTTTGGGGCCCCGTATCATTGATACGGCTGATACGGTGGTAGCTAAGCCTCTGCTTCTGCTGTACTAGAGCTCGAAAGTCTTATACAAGTCCTTGACCCAAACCAATTGATCACTGCGCGGCCACAATATTACAGAAAAATCTAAAAACTATTCCACATATGATAATTTTAGGCAATAAATTTGTAGAATTATTTTGATATTGTAAGTAATGATTGATTGTTTTTCATCTACATTATGCTCTGAAACAACACTGTTGCTATGGGCGACATCTCGCGATTTTGATTTAAAAAGATACGCAAATATGTAAATTATTGCAGTTATCACAACTAAAAATAATAGAAAATAAAGGAACTAAATCCTTAAATTAAGTTAAAAATTAACTTCCATTTCATTGCGTGTTTATTTTTACAATTATACTTTTATGCTCCCTTTTTTTCTTAATTTAATGTCAAGAATTCGTGTAACGTAATTAATTCTATCTCTTATAAAATTTCGAAGAAATTCTTTCCTGTTTCGTTTCAAAGTCTTACTTCTCGGGTTTTCTTTTTTCTGTCTCATTTAATTTTTAATCCTTCTTTATCTTTTCATTTAAATTTATTATGAAACATTTCCTTTTTTTTTTATCTTGTTTCTTCTCAACGAATTTTCATAATCACTCTTTAATGTAAGTGAATCGTGTTATCACGAGTCAGTTCTGAGCCTGCAAAAAAAAAAAAAGTGTTATTGATTTTATTTTTTCCCAGTAGATTCATTTTCCGTACTTTAGGTGAGGTGTTGGGTTGGTATGTATTTCCTTTTTTAATATTTTTCTTTTTTTGGAATCTTTAGTTTGTATTAGAAGACAACCAAAACTCCATCTGAATAATAGACTGTTCACATAAAAAAAGTTTTATTCATCAAAGAGGAAAGGTACTTTTTTAACTCATAAAGTTGGATGGATTTTTTTTCTAAATGTTAATTAGAAAAGAATTTGAAACTGAACAGGATCTTTTAAATGTATAATTTGTTTCTGTTTTTTTTTTCGTTCCAAAAAGAAATTTTTTTCTAGTTCTTGAAACATTTTCTTTTTCATTTATTGCACTGTTATTAAAATTCACGCTTAGTAATGTTTGCAACAAATTATAGAATAATTAGAAAAAAATGTGAAGTAAAATATTTTTAAAAGGTATTTTTGATTGAAATTTAAAACTTTTTTGTTGTTGGTGTTGCTTTAAAAATCGTTCTTTTTCGTTCAATTATTTTTAAGTTCTTCATTTAAATTTCATATACTCTTGATTATTGACATAAAAATATCTATTTACAAATACTATATAAACTATTTATATATAATACTTATATAAACTATTTATAAATACTATAAATTATAAATAAAGATGGGACCAAATGTTCGTTTCCATTACTATATAAATATCGTATTGGTTTGATCAGAAGATTTCTGAGCAGAGCAATTTAAAATTTTAAGGAATTAAAAATTGGCACTAATTAGTTCTTTTCTTGAAAATGCGTCAAAAATTGATTATTTTGTCCACTCACGCACAAAGTTAAACTGCCCATCTTTAAAACATTCGGATATCTAAAACTGCGCAAGAAGAATAATTCTGTGAAGTTTCGTTTGAGAGCTTTACTGCAATACATCAGAAATCAGTTAATTTTAAAAAGAAACAATCAAAGAGAAATTTTGAAAAAATTGCTTCGAGGAGCATATTAACATTGCTTATTATTTCAGCATACCAAATTTTATGCGTCTGAACGTTTAAATTTTTGTGCTAATTTGTTATACACAGAAAGAGCTATTCCTTTCATTGTAAAAGTGTCCCAACAAACTCTTGATTTCCCCCTCTTTGGTCATTTTTACTTTTACTATTTTCTGTATAAGTATTTCAAATTTTTAAAAATATCATTAAAAGCCCAAGCATTTAATTCTCCCAGATATAACGCTGAATTAAAATTTTTACCATTTTAGAATTTATTTTTAATTATTTGAAAATACACACTCTTCTCTCCAGATAAACTGAATTATTCAGCGATATAAATGTCACGTTTCCTAAATTTAGAATCCTTGAGTAATTAGCATTTATTCTTGAACAATGTTCTTTTGAAAGAGATTCATTTCAATTATCCCACGAAAAATCTCAACGACTCATTCTAAGTGCTTAAACAAAATATTTGTATTTTTAACATTTTAAGGAAAGTTGTTTTTAAATGATTCTTTCAAGCTGTTTCAAAATGCACAAGCATTACTTAACTTAACTCGACGTAATTTATTTTATCTCTGAATCTGCACTGCTTGCCATACAAAATGCTACACACTGAAGAAAGAGTCAAACCATGTGAAGTTTACAGCATGCGCTGGCGGCAATAAAGTATACAAGTTATTAGCATAGTGCAGACGCACATCACCGGCGATTGTAGTGCCAACTGCAAGAGCTATATAAGGAGAGAATAGATTGGCGATTTGAAATACGGTAATTCTTTTTTCGAACATTTTTTTTTCTTTTGCGTGAGCTATTTACCCATGCTTCTTCAAAAACATTGAGCGTTTTTGACTAAGTTTCTGAATTTTTAGTCTGAATTTCTGAATAGTAGCCTATAGGGATTTCGGATTATCTTTCAGAAAATTCAGTCCTCTTGTTGGACGAAATCAAGCAGCTGTGATGCGGACATGTCATCGCTGGATGCAGTAGGAAATGACAAACCGACGGGACCGATCGCACCCTCCTCGTTGTACCACTTCCCGTGATGACAGGCTGCTTGTGGGCATGACAGTGATAGATTGCGTAGCCACATCAAGAACCATAAGACAATAGATTCAGTCTTAAACACATCACTCGGTGTCCGTTCGTACCATTCGACACCGTTTGCAGCAGAGTGGAATGTCCGCAAGGCTTCCATTGCTCTGTTTATACTTGACTGGAAACCACAGGTGTTTACGCCACCAATGGTGTGATAAACGGCAGACATGGACAACGGAATGGAACGACATTGTGTTTACTGACGAATCCCGCTTCTGCCTGCAACATCACGATGCTCGATTCGAGTTTGGAGACCCCCGCGATGAGAGGCTGCAGAGCTGTTGCGTTATACATCGTCACACTGATCCTGCACCCGGTACTATGGTTTGGGGGTGGTATACACCCTTATTCGGTATGCTGAACAGCTAGCTACATCACTGAGGTGTTGGAACTCGTGGTCCTCCCATACATTCAGAGCTTGCTATCAGCCATATTCCAATGGGAAAATGCGCAATCAAACGTAACACGCAATGTTCAAGAGTTCTTCTTTACTCCTCAGATTGAATTGCTTCCTTGTTCTCCCGATCAAACTCCAAATGTAAACGTGGGGTCCTGCTTGCACAACGACTGTACCGGTATACTCTACCCACACTATACCAGATAATTTCTGGCAATATATGGAAACCGCATGGACTGCTGTACCCCAAGGATACATACAAAGCCTCTTTGATTATATGCCGAGGCGTGTGGCAGCAGTTATAGCCACCAATGGCGGCTACACTAACAACTGATTTTTTCTTCATCCACACGTCATAAGAGGCTGTAATTTTAATCGTTTGATCTTTGTGCAACTTGTTATCTGCCAAACAAATTTTGCTGTGATATCCCTGGTCATTTTTAGTGTTGCATTTTGTGTGGCCAGCAGTGTGTATGTAACAATAGTTTATTCTTTCCTTCAGTTGTAGATACAGTTTATTTGTTTTACGGCTCTCTGTGTGCTTAAATTTTATTTCAATCTGTTTCTTTTATATCACAAAAAATATAAATATAGGAATTAAAAGAGGAAAATGTAAATATTTTTATACTTGCTAAATGTTTTGCCTCAAGAGTGAATAGAAAATTCACATACACTATCGAAAATAATGGTACTTCCAACATAAAATAATTGGAAAGATTCAATAGAGCATTTGCCATTTACGCTGAAATGCGAATGGCAAATGCAAATACACATTGCGAATTATTTCTGAACTGAATATTACTTATAGATGAAATGCAAATTATATAAAAGAATTTCGAATAAAATTTTTTTTAAAAATTAATTGAAATATTTTAAAGCATTAAATTAATTGAAAGCATGAAGCTTTTTAACTCTTAATAGTTATAATAAATTAAATTAGTAATTGTCATTGCCTTAATAAACATTAATAAATACAAAATTAAAGCATCGCAGTGACTGACAAGCTTTTGGTATCACTTAATCATAATTTATTTCACACGTAAAAACGCTGGAATTTTTACTACTTATTTTGATGCATATAATAAGGATGTTTAATAATTATCTTTAAAGAATTCGCTTTCAGATAATTTTATGGTAATTTTTAATGAAGATAAGAAAGAAAACATTTTTTTACGCCCTAGTACCCCAGTGTGTGTGTGTGTGTGAATCGCTTTTAACTTTTATAAATATATATATCACCATTCCTCTTTCCCTTCTTTAATTTTGCGATTTGGCTAGTAAGAATAGTATAACAATCGACGTCATTCAATTAGACTGTTATTAAACAAAAGTTTGTATTCTGAGATTCCCCTTTAAACATAATAATTAATCTAATAAATAGATTATAAAGCACAATACATACAATTATATACCGTAAAATTCGTATAACACGCACTCTTACTTTGAAGGTGCTGTTTTTAGTTTTTAGGTGCATTTGCTGCGCAAAACGCGAACTCCTTTTTCACGAAGAAACCTGAAATAGACATATGCAAAGCTCTCTTGTTTTAAAGTAATTTATTCGAGATATTATCCCGGACTTTAAAAATAGAGTACTTCTACAACTATAACCCTTTAAATTCATAAGGCATGCCATTCATTTTATATAATCAGTATTTCGATTTATATAGATGTCTTATTTTCTTATGCTTATCTCTTTTTTTACTTTTAAAGCTCTCATTTTTATAACCAGCGTATGACGAGCACCCGTACATTTCAACCTTATTTTCTGTGTTAAAAGTGCACGTTATACGCCGGATTTTACGTTACTTAAATGATATTAAATCTCTAAATAAGTAAGAAGAAACAGATATGGAAATCATAAATTTCAATTATCTGCACTGCTACTATCCACAAGTCCTAGTATTGATGCTTTACTAACTATATTATTTTCTCCAATGTAATATTTACCAATAACTTGCCGATATTAATCGAAAGACACAAAATATATTGTTCTCCCTGAAACAACCCTTCGATAAATCAAAACTGGTTGGGCTGGTCATTAGATGAAAAAGGCGTAGGAAAATCGTATGTAAAGCTCATTCCTTAAGCTTTGTCACCGTCAAATGTATGCAGTGCTACAAACCCAATGAAGCCTTCTTTTCATTTAGGTATTATCCAGTTGCACTGGTATTTAAAATCCAGTGAATTGATGGCTTAAATCAGGGGAACTCAGCCTTTTTTCCCGTGGACCGCATCACATGATAGGTATTTCAAGCGGGTTACACACGCATGACAAGTATTTCAAGCGGGTCACACACTCATGGCAAGTATTTCAAGTGGGCTGCAACATGAGGGAAATGGAAAAAGCACACTATAAGACAAAATCAACATTGGACAAAGCAAAATTAAATTCTTTTTTGACTTTTAAATTAATACTGTACTAACCTTTCAATCAAACGCACACACACACACACAAAATATTTACGCGTATGCATTTTCTTACTGAGATATTGGGTAGTTACGATTTCTCTAATCCAGGATCAAGCCCCTTGTTTACATTCCACTTTAAAAAAAAAAGCAAATTGGTTGATTTGATTGTTGGATTGATAGAATTTCTCGCTAAATTTTTAGTAGATTGTTCTTAAATAATTCATTTTCTTAATGCAATGGGCCATGACCGGGCCTCTCAGAAAAGGCCTGTGGGCCACATGCGGCCCGCAGGTTCAGTATCAATGGTTTTAATCATAAACCTCTGCACAGACGTTGTGTGACCGCAGTAGCCTTGTGGTCATGGGCACTAACTCATGGGTGCGTACCATGAGTTCGAAGTTAGCACCACTGAATACCGGCCGAGTATACCGGCGCGTTAAATCTTTTGAGGCTAAAAGTCCTTCATGTGGTGAGTTCGGTCGCCAGCTCAGGTGTCGCCCTCGTCACTTGACCATAAATTAAAAAACAAGGTCCGTCGCCAATAGCCCTCGTATTTTTTTATTTTGTCTGACGTTAATAAACACTCGCTCTCTCATTCACACGCGATATGCATAATGGGCTACTTGCCTACTATGCATATCTCTACTTGCCTACTACTGCACTCCCTCATTCACATATTTCTAATCGAGGAATGAGGTTCTAATTCTAACGAAATATTCTGTCCTGTGGTCCTAGTCACGAATTCGTGAGCGAAGATATCGAGTCTTGTTTCCACTGAAGACCCAGAATGTCGGAGTCTGATGTACGTCATATCTATCGAGGCGTAAAGTCCTACCATTTGAGTGGTATGGAAGTTTGAAGAACAGAGTGCTGGTGTCCACACAGATTTTGTTCTCGCCTCTTGATTTAGGTTTAAAAATACAAGATCCGTCACCAATTGTGGGCTACTTGCCTTTTAGATGCTGCTACAAAGTGCGATGTTGACAAAAATTAAATCCAGCAAAATACTGCCTCCAGTAACAGATGGAAGTTGCATGTAAAGGGAAGCAGTCTTTTATCTTTAAATTTAGTAATTGATCCTTGTTGACAGGAAATGGAAAAATTCTGCAGAAAAGGGGAATTTTCGAAAACCACAACGGGTTAAGGATCTCGAAGCTCTCTGTTGTTGTTGTTGGCGTGTCCTTCCCGAAGGGAAGGAATGAAAGTTGCCAGAACCTGAGACAGGATGTACTTTTACACGATAGATGACGACACTTCCTATCTCCACCTCCACAATTTAAACATAGAACTGGAGGTGAGGGAAATATTCTTGAGCCCCCTGCACCCGTGGTTTCTGCTGAGACCACTCACAAGACTTTCGGACCCACTGATTTAACGAGCACGTACTCCGTGTGTACTTGGAGGGTATTTGGTGGTATCGAAGCACTGTAAAAGTAGTATTGCTCCATAGAGAGATATCCAATGGAAATGAGTAAAGGGATACAAAAGAGTGTAGATTTATCTCAATGTGGAGTGGCAAGGTATTTAATGGCCTGCAAAAACCAGATTTCATCTGATTTCTTTCTCCTTTTGACTGCTTCCAATCCCCCCCCCCTCTTCACTCAGATGCACCGATTGCGTAAGTATTGGTTTTTAATTATTTTACTCATGTAAATTAATTTTCTTTTCTGCCTTTGTTACGGAGCTCTGGGACAGGCATTGTTTCAGCTATATAGATCTTTCTACCTCCGTATCACATGTTAAAAAGAAACTGAGTCTCGAAGTTTAACTTGGTTAGGATCATGAAATACCTTGTGAAAGAAAAACGGTTTTTGTGTACCTCTATATAAGGCTGCAAGTGTTTCTGAGAAAACCACAAAATAGTATACAACAGTGCTTCTCAAACTTTCAATGCTTGTGACCCAATATCCAGTCAGAGTTTTCATCGCGTCCCCTTTCATACAATAACAATGTATTGAATTCAATGATACTATACTTTGAAGCAAAAGCTACAATACGACTTTAATTTCTTAAGTGTCACCGGCGAATATAAACGTCTCGCTGAGTCAAAAGCGTTAATTACCCCGAACGTATTTATATGTCTTTCCGGTGTACGATCTTTTCTGTGCACTGCTATCGATAAAAAAATCCAAAGACTTTGGAATACCATAAAAGGACATTGATAGAGTGTTTGCGAAGGATTTACTTTTTTCAGAGAATTTGCTTATTGTGAATCCCCCCCCCCAATACATTACATACGCATGTTTAAGTGGAAAACGGTGGCATTAGGAAGCGCGAATCGCGTAACTTTAAATCGGTAGTAAAGTAATAAATTTTAAACCATTATATCAAGATAAATGTTAATTTGGCAAGCCCAAAAGGCCACTGGTAATTATAGAACTTATTCTTAACTTACTTTTCTTAAATAAATTCTAAAATATATTGTGCAGTACTGATACATTTATAAGTGTATTATGTCAGTTTAAATGTGTACTTTTTTTTTCTTCAGAATGTATTTTGTTTGTTTACTTTCAGTAAATGAACAATTTTTTAAAATAATCTTTTGTCTCCGACTTTTTGATATGCTCGCACCCCCCTCGTACAGTTATCACGTCCCCTTAGGGGGGGGGGCGTGCCCCACAGTTTGAAAAACGCTGGTATACGATATTTGTATTTCAATCTATCAACATCTTAATTTTTAATATATATAGGTTTACGGTGTCTGTTATTAATTTTTTTTCATCACAAACTATAAAAAAAGAGTCACTTGTAACCAGAAAATTATATTTACGTTTCCTATCTCATTATTCACTATTGGTCCAAAAAACTGTTTTGCTTCACCACTAATTTCATCTGTTTTCTAGAATAAAAGGTTTTTGTCTAGCTTATAAATCTTACATATCTGCAATAAGTTCTGTTCTAGTTTTTTTTCCAGGCAGTACACGGAAAACATATCAGAAAATGAAAATCAAATTGTATATAAAACGACATTATTAAACAAACCACAGAGCATGATGAAATGCAATCTTTTCGACGCCAGAAGCTCTTATTCTTTCTTATCCAATAGCACGGCAGACCGGATTGTTTCTCAGAAAACTATTTATAACCATAGCTTTCAGGATTTGGAAAATAAAGTAAAAGGTTTTCGATACGCTGTCTGTTTTAGAGCTGAAACTTTTCCCTTGAGAATCAGATTAAAAATATTAGAAAAGAGAAAGAAAAGTGTCCAGGCAGAAAAAGATAAAAGATATTTATTGTCAAATGAAAATTGCTACCCTCTCAAGACTAACACATTCTTTCTCTCTTTCTCATCTTTTCTACGGTTCTTTTTTCGTCGACCTAAAAAAAAACCAACCAATAATTTTAAAAGTAAAATGAAAAAGACATAAGAAAAATAATCTTCCAAATCTAAAAAATATAATCATATACATTTTTAATTTATTTTATACTGTATCCCTTTTGGAGTAATAATGCTGTTATCAAAATTTATTTTTCTATGAATTTGCAATATTATTATATATTTTAAAATAAATGAAGAATATAGATGATGTACTATTATATCTAAAGGACTTTTTATTTATGTTTATGATAACGCCTAGAAGTTTATTTTATTCTTTGTGGAAAATATTGCTTAGAAAATTATTGCAAAAAAAGATTTTTCGCCATTAAATTAACATGGCTCTACAACTGTAACAGGAATATTTTAGAGACCATTGTAGGTTCCGATTAATATTCATAGCTATTGATAATGTATCTGCAAAAGAACAAAATTAGGGCTAGTGAATAGTCGTGGAAAAGAGAATCAGTTAATTTGTTTTAGATTATAATCTATACTAGCGATAACTCTCAAACAGCGGCCAAACAAGCCGTTTTAAGTGGCCCGGTCAGTGCCCACTAAATTGGGTGCCCATCTGCTCTAAAAAATTTACTTATTTAAGAACAATATATTAAAAATTTGGTGTCAAGAAATCAAGTATATCTGTTTTGCTTTTTGTTTTCAATGCCGAACAAGTGCAAATTGATATTCTTTTTCCATTTGTAACGGTTACAGTTAGTGATAACAGACAGCAGTGGAGTAGTGACTGTTTTATGTGGATGAAACTAATTTTTAACTATCCTTCATATCTTGCAAGCGAAAAATATTCGAAGAAAATATATTATTTCAAGGCGATTAGGAGGTTGACTATTATGTATCGAAAAACAGACATGGATCAATAATTGTCTGATTTGACACAAAAACGCTGCATTTAAAAAATACCAATAAACAGGAACAATTCAATGACACTTTTCCTCGAATATCTCATTCAAGAGGTAATAAATAGGCTCTTTCTTGAATAATCTTTGCAACAGCAACAAAGTGTTTTGTCAGTGAAAATGTCACAGCGGTAACAAAGATATCTTATGAAGTTTATTATATTATTGGTAATCATATGGAACTGTTTATTAATACAGAAATTGTGGTGTTTCTTATATATATATATATAAATGCTTCTAATTTAGTGTTAGTGACAAAAATATAAAAAATTATAATTAAAAAAGAGAAGCAGAGTTAAATCCATCAACTTATTCCGTATAGTCCTGATTTGGCCCTTTCGGATTTTCATTGAAAGTAAAGAAAGAATTTTGGTAATATTTTGGGGAAATGTTTTGCAGTCAGGAGGAATTGCTAAGTACCATTGGAGAATTTTCGAAGTAACTCGACAAATAGGAATGTTGTAACTAGTATCCAGCGATTCAAGAAGATTAGGTGAAGAAATAAGCAAGAGAAGGACAGTGAGTATGTAGTTTTTGTGGAATATACGAAGGCTGTTCAGAAAGTATCGATACTGAATTTATTCTATTTATTCGAGAAAACCCCAGCGGAGGACTGTGCGCATCATGCACGTGCATATTTCACCTTGTCTCACAAAATTCAGCAGGTCTGTACAGCGCGCCGTTCAGTCACACTGACTTCTTTCACGTGGAGTGTTTGCGTGCGTTCGTCGAAAAAAGAAAATGTGTGAAAACACGGATTAGCGAATCTGTATCAAGTTTTGCTTTAAGCTCCGTAAAATGGGCAC
Source organism: Trichonephila clavata (assembly GCA_019973975.1). Taxonomy (NCBI): domain Eukaryota; kingdom Metazoa; phylum Arthropoda; class Arachnida; order Araneae; family Nephilidae; genus Trichonephila; species Trichonephila clavata. The sequence continues at coordinate 38,408 of BMAO01031250.1, forward strand.
CAAAACCTACGAGATGATGAAAACAACATTTGGAGATGAGGCAATGAGTCGTGCTCGGGTTTTCGAGTGGTTCCGGCGATTCAAGGAGGGTCGTCAATCAGTGAACAGTGATCCCCATTCTGGATGCCCATCCACCTCTCGCAATGAGGACAAGATTGCACAAGTGAAGGCAGTGGTGCTGATTTTTCCTCTTTCCCAAGATCAAGAATACCTTAAAAGGACACCGGTTTCAGGACATTGACACCATAAAACAGAATTCGACACAGCAGCTTCAGGCATCCCAAAGTCTGAGTTCCAGAAATGTTTCGAGGACTGGAAACATCGTTGGGCCAAGTGTGTTACTGCAATGGAGCATATTTCGAAGGAGATTGACTCAAAACGTGTTTATGTATGTATGTTTTTGCATAATAAATTCAGTCTCGATACTTTTTGAACAGCCTCGTATATACATACATTTTTTCCCCTTTAAATACAAATGCTATAGTAAATTGGTTATAACTTTTTACTATCGGACTTTTTATTACTGGATAATGAATAATGCAGCATTTGATGACAGTTTACGATTTGAAGAAAATTATCAACGAGCTAATATACAACTATCCGTTTTTTAATTCTTAAATGGTTTACTAATTTTTGAATAATAATTAAATTATAATCTTCCAAATATTTTTTAAAAATCGAAGTTTGATAGTCTATTATTCTGAGTCAATATTCTAATAGTATAGAAGACTTTAGTTGCATCTTGAACATTGTATTTGATTAGGGAAATAGATTGATTCCACAGTACATGAGTATTATTCATCCCATCAGCAATATGAAATTGTCTTAGCGTCTATTCCGAAAGAAATCTGCAACTAAAAGGAAAGAATTATATTTCATTAATAGATAAAAAATCAGCAGATTCCCTTCAAACATAAACATTCTGAATTTTCAAAAGATAAATGTTACTGTATAAAAACACACATAAAAACTAGTCAATGAGTTCTACAATTTTGAAAAATGATCAATAAAAATTTTGAAATGTATTATTGAGAGAAAAAAATTTATAAGATTTCACACTTAAAAAATTCCCATTCTAAAATTTATTGAAGACTGAAACTCATCTTTCATGCATGTCGTAAAAGGCGACTTAAATGGGCACCCCTGCCTCCAGGGGGCTTATAAATTTAGAGGCCTGCTCCTCCAGGTTGGAGGTTGGACGTGAGACCAATAACCTCACCCCGTAAAAAATTCTCTCGTTACGAAATCAAAGGAAGAATTTTTTCGGACAGTCAATACGGAGACGACTTGGAAAGGATTTTAAGGATCCAACTGTTTGTAACATCAGAGAGAGCCAGGATCTCAACCAGATAGGATTTTCCACCTCGTCGTCCAATCATGGATTGTATTTAACTAAAATTTACTGTAAGTTGTTTCTCTAAATGTTTAATTGTATTTGCCTTGTAAAGTCTTGTATAACCGATAAATTTGTAATGCTGATGTTTTAGTTTATTAAATGTGTTGATCTTACCCCGAGATTTTATTTTGTTCAATATTTTCAACCCAGTAAAAACATAAATTGGCGTCATATAGGGTTAAAGTGTAGATAAAAAATTATGCATTAAAATAAAATAAATAATTACTAGTTATTTTATTAATATTATTAACAAATATTTTTTCGATAAATTTACTATAATAATTATAATTATAATACAATCATTTTCATAAAAAATAGAATAAAATAATGCATTAAAATAAAAAAAATTTTTTTTTTTGAAGTAAAAGGAAATTATAAATTAGAATATTAAAGATAGAGGCTTAATGCGCTTAGGAAAGTTCTTCGAAAGGAGGGTAAATTCTTTTCACTCGGCCTCAATAAAGAGCACGTGAATAAGGCATTGAGATTGCTGGGTCTATTCATTTTTCTCCGCAAAGTAAGAATCTAATTGATCATCACACCTGCGGGTTTAATGCATTGATTTTGAATGGAGGTTCTCGAACCCTCAATGAAATGCGTGAGATTTCCCGTGTCCGAATCTTTAAAATGTAAGCTGTGATTGATTGAAAGATGAATAAAATCTTTATTTTCCAGACAATCGTACGCTATCCATCAATTCGATATGACTGTTGTATAACCTCCTTTATGTTACTTTTGATGGATTGTTGCAGTATATACATCGATCTATCCTGAACCACATGAAATAAACGCTTATTCGAACCCCTTTCACAATCACTCCAAACACCCTGAATTCATTTATTCTTTAGCCTCTGTTATACTTTTTTTTTACCATACTTACTTTCGTCCAATTTCCTTTATCTCATAAAGACCTCCAAGTGTAGAACTTTCGTACTAACATATTTCCACACATTTTCTCTGTAAGAACTGATGCAATCCGTAACTGTTTCTTCGAAACATTAAGTTCGAAAGAAATGAGGTAACGCGTGGCTCGAGTTCTGCACCCACATATTCGTTAACTTCAGAATGTCAAGCATTGTCAGCTTACTTTCTTCGAACCAGGTATTCTTCCTTACAGATATTTTCATACGATGCGCATTCGTTCCTTTTTCTATCGGAATATCCAGATATATCCATCCCTTGAATCCTTTGTAATGAACACATAACGTTAATTGCAAATCGAACATTCAACATTTGAAGCAATCAAAGTTTTTTCTCCTCTACCCCCCTTACTTGCCCAGGTTCAATCTCCTTTCCTCTCCAAATTGCATATGTGGGTCGCCCATGGACGCCGACAATTACGTATTCCACTGTTCCTACACTGCTGATCACCACCCTGTTAATCCCAATCGGTATGCTCTTTCTCTTAGGGTTAACTCTATTATTAATAATCGCTCTGTCCACAGTAAATTAATTTTTTGCTTAGCTATTGTTGTTGTTGCCGTGTTCTTCCCTTCAGGAAGGACAGCTTAGCTATTGTTGTTGTTGCCGTGTCCTTCCTGAAGGGAAGGAAGGAAGGAAAGTCGCCAGAGCCTGAGGTAGGTTGAAGACTTCTAAAATTACGCCTGTCGTTCGCCCTAACCTTGAGCACCATGCAGGTGACAATACGAATTTTTAGCTCTGTTTCACCCTAATTTAAAGGGACAACACCCTGGAGGAGTCAGGGGCCTCTCAACTATGTTTCCCTTCCACCAATCTCACGAGAGGACTTGCTGCTTGATGGCTATTTGGAATACCTCCCATGCCGCTATATGGAGTACCCCCCATACTATACATTTACAAACACCCATGTCTTTTCCGGATTCGAACCCAGGCCCTGCGGTACAGCAGTCAGCGTTGCTACCCACTATACCGGATGGGCGACTGCTTACCTATTTCCAAATCTGTATGTGATAGGTTATCTTAAAACCTCTCTTCCCCTCCTTTTTCTGTTTCTCACCTTCGGATTTTGCTATTCTTTTTCAACTTTTTAAAAAATATAATTGACTTCGGACTTTTTGCTCGTCTACTCCCTCCTTTTGCCCAGTGTCAACTCCCCCACCCTTCCGCATGCACATACTTTCCTTCTGCTCTTTAGAAAGAAATGAAGTGGATGTGGTATATCTTTCTCTTTTGTAACCGGTTGATAAACCAGCCTCACCTCCTGCAACTATTCCTTCCCTTTGTGAGGGCTTCGCATCTGTTGCCACTGGGGAAATGGCTCTATTTCTGTCTTTCCAAAAATAGAATGGAAAAAATGTTTGGACCTTCACTCAGTTTATCTAATATTCCTCCCCTTCATAATTTCGCATTTCCTGATAGGAGTGGTGTCCCTGTGTACCTTATTTATTTTTCAAGGTCTCTTCTGTCTCATTAGTTAGACAGCATCTGTGTGTTCGTGCTTGTGTTTTTTTCTTTGTATTTGCGTTGTAATTATTAAGTACTTTTACTATATCTTACATTCATCCCCCTATTCTCAAGAATTGGGGAGGGTCCCTCACTTGGGACCATTTTGTATATGTATTTCGTCTAATATATAAATAAGGTATCTTCTCGAAGGGTCGGTACGCAGCTCGAAACACTTTGGGTGAGCTCGAATCTCGCGAATAAGTAAGTAATCGTTTTCCACGCACCACTGTAGTACAGCTATTTTCCCCTTTTGTCCAAATTATAAAAAAACGCACACATTATACCTTTCAGACATACTTTTCAGGATAATTCAAAGGTGCAAACGAAAAACAGGAAAATCGAATGCTTAAAAATTACAGAGAAAATTTCAAAATCTCCCTCACGGACAAAATCAAAATACTAAATGAAAATTATGAAGGAAAAAAAAAAACGATGGGATCGTTAATTTGGAAATCGTCTGCTTTTTTACAAATATCTGCAAATTTTAAATAACCAATGAAAATTAATTAAAAAGTACACGTAACCTTATATGCAGAAGATCCCGCATCAAAAATTAAGGGTTACCAAATTATACAGTGTGCCAGATTGAATTCGTTATCTCACCAAAATAACTAGATAAAAATCATAAATTTGTATATTAGAAACAGTTTATTGATTAAAAAGTAGAAAAGGCGACCCCATGACGAAGTAAATAGTTTGGCTACCGGAACCGATCGCCAAGCTACTTATCTTAGCAATAGGCTTTTGAGAATTTTCTTAGTGGAATTATGCAATAAAAATAAAGAAATAGTGAGAAGTAAAATAAAAATATTCAGTGTTTTTGTTACTAATTCCACTTGTCTGACGATGTCAGATGGAGGCCCACAAAATTCATCGTGGCGAAGGGCTAGATGAACGCCTGTCGTTATCCGTAGCTTTGAGCACCATACAGGTGAGAGAACGTTTTGGCTCAGCCCCCCCCCTATTCTGAGGGAGAACACCCTAGGGAGAAGAATATATATATATATATATATATATATAGTTACCACAGAAATATATATCTATATATATTTATTAAGTTATCAGTAATGCATTAAAATAAAAAAATATATTTTAAAGTAAAAGAAAATCGTAAATTATATATAGAATATTAAAGAAAAGGGCTTACCTGCGCTAGGAAAATTTTTCTACACTTAAAACAATATATATTGTGTATCTAATATACAAATCTATTAAGTATACTTTGTCTGTATAAATATATTGTGTATCTATACATTAAAAATTTTCCCGAAGTTTATAAAAATATGCTATAGTTCTGTGGATATATTTTTCCTTTAGATAAAAAGTTTTGAAAGAAATCTTCAAGATGCACCGTATTTGGTCTAAGTTCAGAATTCTCGTAAAAAAAAGTGGTTTGGTTGCTTTTGAGTATCAATACTAGAACAGAATATTTCCTTTTGGTTTTCATGTACTAGAGTCTTACGTAAACGGAAATAATGAACCTGGTTTTCTTAGTTATTTCGATAGTTCTTTCAGGGAGAGTGAAAGGGAAATCTGGATTATCGAATATATTCTGGATTATTATTCTAACTTCATTTTTCTAGATTTTGAATTCGGGAAAAAGTAAAGCCATGTTTTTCGGGTATATTTTTTCTATGAAACATTTATTACAAAACCGATTTGATTTTGCTGTATGTAATTAATATGTGAAATAATTAAAAGGACATGTAGGTGAGAAAATTCTAAGCATTGACTGAAATATTGTGAACTATTTGCATAAAAGTAAGAATTTGAAATTCGTCTTCTCAGAACTTTGTGTATAAGATTTTCCACGCTCTATTTGTTCACATGAAAGAAGTTTAATAAATTACTGTTAAATTGTTTTGTGTGTGTGTGTATTGTACATGTAACAAGTAAAAAATAGTTTTGAACACTTTGTAAAAAGCAGACTATTCGTCTCTAAGTTCAGATTTGTTGTATGGTTACACAACATGTTGCAAAATATCTGTAGAAAGCTGTTCTTCATAGGACCATTAATAAAAACTGGTCATGAATTATGATGAACTAGACTCATAGAAACTAGGCGTGGCCTAGTGGCTAGTCCCCGATAGCCTAGTGTTCTTGGATGAAAACTCGTGAACGAAGATATTGATATCGAGTCGTGGGTTCGAGTACAGAAAATACATTGTGTATACGGGGGAATGCAAATTATATAATTCGTAGCTAAAAGCTCTCGCGTTGGGGTGGTGTAAAAGTTTTGAGGGTGGAGGTGATAGCTCAAATGTCATTTGATTGAGTCTTAAAATTATGAGAACCATTCCCTTCTTTCAGCTTTAAATTGCGAATTTAATAAGCGATCAATCAATTCACTTAGGGGTGAGTGAATATTAACGTCGCACTCTTCAGCTACACGAGGGCTTTCGGTGACGGACCTCGTAATTTTGAGCCATGGTCAAGTGACGAAGGTGACACCTGAGATGGCACTCCCCTCTCTAAACAACCACACCACACCGACGGGAGGAAGTTTGAACTCTCAACAGATTTAACGAGCATCTCTCCCCTACACGGTGGGTCTTCAGGGGTACTGGGCTCGAACTCATGACTCGCCAGCCACGAGTCCGATACCATGACCAAAAAGGCTACCGCGACCAATATTCATCTTAGGAGCTAAACATATTACGATAATGTGTAAAATGAAACAGAATATCACCATATATTAACCCATTTGCTGCCAGTAAAATTGAGATATCCATCCTGAGAAGCCGAATTACAAAATAGTGGTTTGATGATTAAAAACATTCCTTATAGTAGTAAAACCAGAAAAACGAAAAAAACCTTTTATTTTTATGTTTCACTCTTTTCTAGTAATTCTAATAATTCGGCTTCTACCCAATTTTTTTATTTACTTTCGTTTTCTTAGGTTATGAAGGCCCTGCAATACTTTCAACGTCCGCCATTTTTAAAAATGGATATAAAAAAATTTAAACACAAAATTTAAAAACCAGCACATGAAATATAAAAAATTATCTTCACTAACACCCCATGCCTGAAAAACCTCTCTTCGTTCAACATCTCAAACCGCACTAAAAATAAAGCATATAACTTATCATAGTCAATCGTCGTTCCAAAGCGATGCCGGCATACGAGGTAGCGTTATGCTGTATTAAATAACATTTCCGTAGTGTTATATGTGTTAAATAATATTTCGGTAGCACTATATGTGTCAAATAATATTTCGGTAGCACTATATGTGTTAAATAATAATTCTGTAGCAAGAAGAAAGAATATTTTTATGATAGTTTTTTTTTAAAAAAACATTTGTTTAATTCGAAAAAAAATTTTTGTCCAAAAATATATTTATGTAAAGTTTAAGATACAACAAATTTGGTTTTAACTTAAGGTATAATCTCGGAGAAAATAAATTTATTATCCATAAAAAGCATTTAAAAATATAGGTCTTACAATAGGCTTATACAATATAGTGTTAAAATTCTTATGAACTATAATACAATGTGAAAATTACTTTCAAATACAGGTAATTACATTTCAAAAAAGAATTCCTCTGCAATTGATTAGAAAAAACTAAACTCCACCCAAAAGAAAACTTCTCAATACTTTCTTAAAGCTTTTTTATACTTAATATAAATATTAGTTTGCAAAATTTATGCATTTCTTTCTATATTATCTGTTTTCTTAGTAATAACAAATGATGAATGAATGACGATGAATAAATGATCTATTATAGACAAAATAAATGAAAAGCTACAGGCATGGATACAAAATTTTAGTGAGCATGTTCTTATTTTTATTATTGTCTCATACATTATTTAAATTCAGTTTTCAGGCTCAGAATTAAATTTTGATATAAAAGTTACCTCATTTAAATTTTACGAGTTGTTTTTTCATACGAATATATATATAAGTCTAATTTTTTAATATATATATATATATATTTAATATATCTTATAGTTTTCACTTAATTTCTTCTTTAAAAATTTGTTAACCATTTTTGAGAAATTTATACAAAGTTACTCATGAATTATTCCAAATAATAAATATCAAAGACTTTATGGTAAATATAAAGATTTATTACGATATATTCCACATTAATATTTTATCCTTTTTTAGGTTTACAAATGTATGCTAATCAAAATTCTCTGAATTGAAAAGAAGTCATTCTTTTAAGTTTTGTCTAGGAATTGAATATTATATATATATACTTTAAAAATGAGTGATAAAATTTATTTACTGTAAAAGAGTTATTCTAAAAAAGCTTTTTTTAAATGGTCTTATAATTCATAGTAATGTTTATCTCTCTTTGATTTTTAATCCAATCAGTATTTACAGAAGATTAACTCTATTATATTTATAAAAATTAACATAAATCATGTGTGCATTCATTTGCTCATGTATTATAATGTAAAAACAAAATGAATGTAAAAGGAAAGAATATACATACTTTATACCTATATTTGATCTTTCAGAATTTTTTCCCTCGCCATCTTTTGCGATCGCGATCAGATACTAATATCATGTAATTAAAATTTCATTCGAATATCACAATAATTATAATCTAAATAGTGTTATAAATTTCCACAAATTTAAAACTCTCATTGAGTTTGCATTACAAGAAAAAATATGTTAATTTTAATGATTATCTCTACAAAAAAAATTACAGGTTTATCTCAAGGTGAACATGTTTGCAAGACTTTCGCTAATTTATGTTTGCATTACTATGAAAATAGCAAATTATAAGGGCTGACCCAATGTATATATAATAAAGAACACGCAGGGAAGGTTTTTTTTAACTAAGTGTACTAGTTAATTAAAACACGTTTATTCAAACAAAACAAAAATTTACATACATAATCAGAGGACTAACATTTATAATAGAGTTAAAAGGATCGCAGCACATGCTGGAACGTCTTTACAGTTCAGAAGCTTGGCCATCACTGAATATTGTTCTACCCGCTAGAGGGCGTGGAAGTCTTTCTGCAAATACGGGAGGAGTCTAAACAAAAAATGGTTACAAAATTAATATTAATGATTTTTTGAAGATAATTGTATTTATTCCATGTATTAATTTTTTATTAAATATTTAAACCTGATTAAAACTAATAATAATCATCCCGAAACAGATTACCACGATTTAACTTTAGTATTTCAGGTAATAAATTAAACAGTAATATTTTTGATAAAAGAAATAACTTTAAATTCTATATTGTGCTTAGGTCCTTTTCGGTGATCCCAATATTTCAATTTCAATTTAAAGAGATAATATTTTTAATTTTTACAACGTAGTAATAAAGTGGCTAGAGCCATATAATTTGAGTCGATAAATTGGTTAGAGCCAATAAATATAATTTTTATAATTCATGAAACTGTAATAATATCGCTTAAATCAAAATTATACTTTTAATTACATATATAATTATATTTCTAGTAAGTTCAAGTTTAGTTTCTTGTTTAATCATAATATTAAGGAAAATTCATAGGTAATACTAGTTCTTGATCTTCCTTTTATTATTAATGTAGAGACATAGCATCTAAAATTCTAACATTTTATGCAATAGGGCCAATCTTTACAATATTTAAGATGCTTCAAAAGTTACTTGATATATTCTGAGAAGAATTACATATTTCTGATATCAAATGTGTAAAACTCGAAGCCACCAACAAATTTGTCCACCACCCATCCAATGCAATTATTAAAAATATCGTTTTATAATTTTTTAATTAAACATTATAGATTAAAACGAATCACAACATTATAAAATTTGGGGTTGTGCTTCTATTTCCAAGTTTGGTGTACTTAACGTAAAATATTCCGAATGCAAATGACAAGAAAAAGGGTTTGTTTACGTTATGCTATTAATTTGAGAAGGCATTGGTTGCCTGAGAAAATTTAGTGTCGTGGAAAACATATGGAATTTTTTTTCTCGTTATTTTGTGTTTAATTTCTGACATATTTCAGACTCTTGCATGTAATATTTCTCCGTCGAAATCGGGTGGAACAGAATTAAACGAAAAATAATTTTTCTTACGAACTATTGGAAATCGAGAGTATAAGTATCTTTGTTGAGATACATATACGATGAAATAATCTATTTTAATTATATACAATAATAATGATCTCTCTCTGTTTTTATAAAAACATCATGTAACAAATAACTTTATAATGAGCAACATTAGCCCAATTTGAGTTATTTTTGATTTAAGTTGCTCTCTCTAAGGCAACTAAGGATATCTAATTTTGAGCCTCGGTCAAGTATGAACAACGAAAGCACAATAAAACCAATCACAGAAATGAGCGCTTCTGACACAAAAGTAATTTCTCTAAAATAAATCTACTACCGTAATCACATAAACAGTGCAGTCCCCCCAAATGACTTCTACTTGCTAGAAGTTGGATCGTAGTAGGAATTATTTTTCTTCACTTTAGTCTTGTGTCATGTTAAGGTATCCGACTACCCTAAAATTGTGGATTTTGCCAAAAATTGACAAATTTTTTTATGATTTTATTTTATAGGCCCTCTTATTAGCTTTATAAAAATACAAAGTTTATTATTTTTCGTTCACTGGAACAAAAACTACAAGTGTTTTAGTAAAAGCAGATGCTATTACTTTAAGCAAGATATGTCATACTTTTAAACGCGTTTTACTCGAAATGTGTTTTTTTTTTAAATACTCAAATGGGGCCAGCGATTGCTCAAAAAGTTTTAAAAATAATTAACTGAGATTGTTTGTATATGTTCTGCTTAAAGTAGAAGTGTTTTAACTTTCAGATTTATCAATCACTGTTTTATTACAAAATTTACAGCCACTTATGTGAATATAATCAATGTTTTTTAAGCAATTTCATATAATAATAAAGATAAAGTGGTCTAGTTTATGAAAAAATTAAAATATCTGTTATCCTGTAGGTCATTTCAAAAATGAATAATATAGCAACACATCAGAATTAAAAAATTGAAAATTTGTTCATAAACTTTTGGTACAGAATGGGCCACGTTTGTGTTCTTTTTTGTCTACTTTTACCCATTTTAATAATAATTATTTCATTTTCTCTTCTTAATTGTAGCAAATTGTTTTAAAATGTACTAAAAAACGTCTAAAAACCACAAAAAAATCCCCATATCTCCATTAAAAAAAGTTGTCGCAAGTAGTCGAATACCTTAAGTAGCAAATATATCACGCACTACGTGAGCAAGTAAAATATAATCTATGAAAAATTACGTATGTTTAAACATTTTTTCTTTCGACGCAAAATCAAACACAAAAGAAATTTCAACAGATAATCTTTTAGACACATTTTTATTCCAACTTGATGAAGTTTTGAGTAACTTTTTCTAAACTATTACAATTACTTATTTTCTGGCTCATATATGCATCTGCACTAATTGCTTTCCCTTTCAACAGCCTAATGAGATTGTTTTCTCTTCTAAGCTGTTGCAATTTTTTACTTTTTCTTTCCCTCAAAATGGTTACAGTACTTTTTTTTTTTGAATTCCTGTAACAAACTATTTTTTTTATTTTAACTACACATAGTTTGTAACTATTTTAAAACAGTTTAAATAATAATTAAAAGTAAATTTAGTATTTTTACAGAAGTGAGAAATTGCGTAATAATATTTCTGCAACCTTTATAACTAGTTATTATTTTGATATTACACAATTTTCAAGTTATAGAAATGAATATTATAAATTTCTAATCAATTTTGTAAATGAAAAATAGATCAAAAATATTCTGGGATGCCGATAAGCTTTGTCACAACGTGGGATATCCAAAAGAAAGAAATATTGATACGAGATTTGCGTAAAGAATACATAAAATAGCGTAAATAAATTATATCTGGATGTGTAGCACGTTTATATTACTCCATGTTGTATTTATTTTATGTTAAAATTGTAATATTCGCAAGCAACACCGTTTCTAGCATTATAATGGTGACTTAGTGGTAACTTGGCGAAATATTGGTGATAGAACAAAGTTAGCATCATTTTTGTAGACCATGTTGGCGATAATTTTTGACAAGTTCGCAAACATATGAATTTTTCGAGAAAAAATGTGGAAATTTCTTCTTATATCGCGATCTATGTTGCAAGGGGATTTTTTCAGAAAAATCTGAACAGACAATTAATAGAGAGAAGCTCTCCGAAACTCAGTTAGTATTATTTTGATTCGCGATTGGTTGGTATTGATTGGACCGTGAAGAGTCTACCAGCGATTACTGATTTTTTCGGCTTTTGAATAGAACATGCGAGTGTTTGGTGATAATTTTAAAATATACTTGTATTTTAGTCACTGGTAGTTGTGTCTGAGCGCCGTAGAAGGTGTGAAGGCTTTCTGAGATTTACTTAGCGAGTTTGAGTACTGTATCCTGTGTTTCAAAGATTGTTCTACGACAACAAATTTCTATTGATCCTGGTGAAATACCTTGCTCTTTGTGACTGATTTGCATAAAGTCTTCGAACCTCGATCGACGTATCAATATTGAAGGAAATGTGATACATCCGAATTATCAACAAACATGGCTATGAATTTGATAGTTTATTGAACTAAAAATTTTTTTTAAATAATTATACGCAAGGTGCCTAATTGAACCCTGCTAACTAAATATTATAATGATTTTCTTACGATACTTTACAGAAATCTATCTGCAGTAATTCTCGATTTCCTTTTACAATTTCTTCTGTTTTGCTGATTCAAAATTCTCTACTGAGCTGTTCCTCAACACTATCTCTTTATTTTCTCAGTTCCTATTGACTCTTTCAATTAAGTTGCAGTTATGCTTGTGTAGAAATAATCTTTTGGATGCATATCCCACATTCTTCAAGGCCAGATTCTCATATCTAGCGTCTTAATAATGTTGCCCAAAAAGCGTAATAACACGTTATAGTTTCGTTCTTGTATTTTTCTATGATCCATTACATCATGTTTCAAGAAAAGGTTTTCCGGAGATGTTAGCAATTAACATTTAATTTGCATTAATTACTTATAAGGCTATTTCTTTAATAACGATATTTGTTCTCAGGCGCTATGATGCAGAATTTACATTCTCTAGAAATGTATAAAGCAGTGATTCTCAAACTTTCATTATTTGCGACCCAATTTTCAATCAGAATTTTTATCATCCCCCTCCACCCCCATCCTCCGAAAAACAACAATGTATTAAATTCAATAATAATATACTTTGATTCTAAAGCTATACAATACGACTTTAATTATATCCGTACAAATGGTCTAAATAAGTAATAAATTTTCAATATAATTTTATGACATTCCCATATAGTCACTAGTAGGGATTGCAATACCGGTATACCAGGATATCGAATACCTGTATTTTGAGCCATTTGTACAGTTTTGAAATACCGGTATTCACAAGTTTAAATACCAGTTTTTCGGTATTTACTAGAATTTTTTTTAAAATTGTTTTTCATATGTTCAGGAATCGCCAACATAGCAAAATATTATACGTCTTTGTGTTTATGTTATAGAGTTAATTATTGCAATATGATTAAAATATATTATAAATGAAATAAATTTACGTCCATTTCAGAAGGTGAAGATATTAAACGTCTTTATTCCGCTCATTTTGTTGTTCTTATTTTTATTTTTCCCAGCTCGTTCTACAGTTTTAAGGCAACATTAAATCCACCATCTGATTTTTTCATTGCCAGATTCAATAGGATAAAAGTCTATTAATCGGAACTTAAAAATATAGACAAAAATTATTTCTCTGATAAAAAGAACTAAATACACTACTCCTAACTAAGTTCTCGTTGAAAGAGGAATAACATATCCAGGTTTATACTGCCTTCCTTCATTCATCAACACCTGTTACTACAATGCCTCCCTAACAGGCGAAATTAATTATACTGTGTACAAAGTTGCATCGTACAATTAAGAGAAGTAAAAAAATATCTTAATCCTCCAAGGCCAAAAATATCCTATTACAGCGTAGAGCGATATACTGCACTTGCACAGGATTCGTAGTCTGATATTCGTATCTGAGAAACAAAGGTTGTACTTATGAATAAAATGCGTTATATTTCGATATTTTCTAAATTGGTGAGTTTGTTTTTCTCATTGTATTTGCATATCATACTTCAGGGTTCAAAATGATTCTTTATATATTTTTTCATAAATAATAACCCATAATAATGAATAAGAATAACTTTACAGAACATGAAAAATCAGTTGATAATTCTTCGGTTTGGTTTTATTATTTATGTGATGGCATAGTGTAAAAAAGGTTCTAGAGTTATTAAAGTGAAGGGAGGAAATACAAGCGAACTCCATACACATTTAAAAACGAAACATGATACAAATTTGTTAAAGAGGCAAGAATCTAATTGTGACAAAGGTACAAATTTAAGTACAATTTTTTAGCCTAAGACGCGTCAGGGATTTTAGATTATTTTAAAAAAAGATAATTTGGATTAAATTATAGGTAAAATGACAGTAACATTTGTACATTTTTGTGATTTAAATAAATAAGATGTTCCTTTATTTTTTTTGCGATTCTTTATATACTGTTATAATTTATAAGTTACAAATTATTTCTTGTGATATTCACACTCTCTAATAAAACTGGCAAGGAAAACAACACGAGAAACAACTGTGTTATCTTTTTTATTTCTAAAATTTCACATACTGGTATTAAAACCGGTATCCAGTTCTAAAAAATACCGAATACCAGTATTGAACTTTTAGTCCGATATTGCAATCGCTAGTCAATGGTAATTGATAAACATGTTCCTAGTTTATATTACTGTTTAATTATGAAATACATTGTGCTGTAGTGATCCATTTATAAGTGTGTTATATCGGTGTAAATATGTTTTTATTTATGTCAGAATGTTTTTTGTTTTGCTTCCTTTCAGAAAATTAATAATTTTTTAAAAAAAAAATCATCTAACTTTGACCTTTAATGCTGCGAACTCCAGGTAGGGCTATCACGCCCCTCTAAGGGCGCACTCCACAGTTTGAGAAATGCTGGCGTATACATTAAACATAACACAAAATGGGTTAAGCATATGCTCATATCTCAAAATCAATATTTTATAATAGTTCTAAATATTGTTTTGGTTCGATATAAAGTTCAGTTATACTTTTATATTTCGTGGAATACAAATAACTTGACATCTTATAAACCTCACCAATAAGCTAACAAAGCTTTTCTTGTCTTTTTTGTCTGTTCAGAGAATGAAAAAAATACACGGGTGGATGACGAAAAATCTCAATCACATATAATAAGATTCTTAACAAACCACATAGTACGAAGATGTGTTATCTTTTAGAAGCCAGGCTCATTCTTTTTTACTCAATATTGAAGAAAAGTATATATGTCCAAGCAATAAAGATTTGGAAAATAAAGCAAAAAGCTACACACACCACTATCCCGAAGAAGCCTTTTCCTTGTTAATCCCATACAAAGAAATATCCATCTAGAGCAAGAAAAAAAACGAGATTTGACAAATGAAGCTTTCACCCTCCTTACGAGAAGACCGACTTTTTCCTTTTCTATATGATCCATGATGTACGATACATTTTTTAAGAAATTGGTTTGACTTTCTACAGAGCAATAACGAAAGATGAGTGTAATCACCAATGGGCGTTAAAAGGAAAACAGTAAGGAGAAATAAATGAATCTGCTCTGAAATACTCATTCTGTGCCTTCTCTGTAAGTAATGCCTCGATAATAATATTATTAGGCCATAAATTTCTCAAGTTTTGTTGATGTTCAGAACAGGAATAAATGAACGTGTTATAAAATGATATTTTGAAATGAGCCTAGATATTCAGATTTGATATCTACTTCAGTGATATTTTTACTTTATTGTATATGTAATAATTAGATATATCTACATTTGTTTGTTTTGTCTAAATGAGATAGCATTAAAGGAGAAATTATTACTTTTATCAGCTAATGTAATTAAATTTGTACACATATAACATTAGCACTCAAAATATAATTTTTTTTTAAATTAATTAATTTTTAATGATCAATATTTGATCCGTTTTGAATACCGCTTGAGAATTTTTTTTTAAACTACTTCTAAACATCTAAAATTTAATTTTTACCTCAAATTATTTCCCCTTTCAATTCCTACATTAGTTCACTCTTTTAATATATATATATATATTAAAGTTCAAAACAATTTGTTGGGAAATGGATGCTAAAATGTCAAATGTAAAAAAAAAAAATATTAGATTATTTTCCAAAAATTCAAAAAATATATTTTTTTAAAAAACTTGGAAATTTTGTATTAAATTTCATGAAATTCTTGTGACTGCTTTCGTTTCATTAAATTCTGTAAATATATGTATACATACATATCTATGCAAATAAAATGTACTCTAACAAACTTAATTTTGCTTAATATATGTTTTTTTTTTTTTTTTTTTTTTGCAATACTTTTCAACACGAAAAAATATTTCAGTCCTCTCAATTTCTTGTTAAATGATTTTCACTGTATATATATATATATATATATATATATATATACCTGAGATACTTTCCTTCGCATCTCTCGGTGTGTAATCAAGATTTTATATTTTCCTTATATTTATTTTTCTTGACAGACCGTAGACTTGATTTTTATGTTTTTATGTTTAGCAGAGAAAATAACCGTGCCCTCAAACATTTTCATCCTTTAAAATAATTAAAGTATAATAAAATTAAAAAAAGCATGCAAAAGAAAACTGTATGACAGCAGAAAGTAAATTGATTTTACATATAAAAGAAAATCTTACACACTGTTATGTAAAGTTTCCTTGTTTCATGAAAATTTAAAAGCAAAATTAAACGAAAGATAAAAGGAGAATAAAGCAGGCAAGATTTTTAAATTAAAAAAAAAATGTATATTTTACAGTATTGATCACAATTCCTTAAGACACACGAACCCGATGGTGCTAAATGCTAGAAATTCTAGAAAATTAGATTTCTGGTTAAGTATGAGAGGAGGAAACCTTTATTCAATATTTGTTGTTCTTCATAGCTCATTTTAAAGGGAATTTTACATTCAATTATTCTTCCTCCAATTTGAATATATTCCTTGAAGTTCTTTTATAAGACATTTTGAAATTAGGAGAGATAATGCTTTGTATTAACAATACGTTATTTAAGATAATAACAAAACTTTGCCTTGTTCATTCAAGTATTTCATTTATTTTTCCTTTGTAGGAATAGTTGTAAATTTTGAGATACTAATAAACCAAATATATACGACACGTAAAAAACAACTAAACAGGGTACAGGGTAAGAGGTAAACAGGGGTAAAACAGGTAAATGAAAATAAGATCAAGAAATTTTCAAGATCAAGTCACAAATCTGCTCTAAAAGAGGGACGGGTGGACGCCAATTTGTAACTTAAAACATTTATGTCATTTGATACAATAAAAAAATACATGGAATGAATTTTGAATATGACTGAAAAAACATCAAAATCAAGACTTAGAAAAGCCATAAAAATAAGGCTTATTTTATAGTATGCAAATCATTAGAGAACGCAGAATGTTCAATGGGGCACATGATCTCACAAGAGGTCTTAATCCCCTATCTTCACAGTTGGTTGTTAACATTACCGATAAACCTGCCATGGAGATTTGAAATATTAAATTAAGAGACGAAAAATTTGAAATTAAGATTAAGAATTAACATTAGTATTGCCCCCTTGAAATTTAATTAAATTGCTGGAGCCTATGATTTGTTTGCGTTAATCGTGTAACCTCCTATATGAAGTCCTCCTTTCCTTTTACCGGGCGTTGTTCTTATTACAATCCCGTTACGCATAGTATGATTGCATCATTATTAAATACTTCATGTCCTGATAAATTATTATTTTTGTCTAACCAATCAGGCACTTGGAAATATTTAAGAAAACTAACTCTAGAAAGAATCAGTGATATGCTCTAGACCATGATAAGTTTACACGGCTGGAAGCAAATACAATAAAGATTGTTCTGACAGTCAAATTCATATCAAATCAAATAAATGATGTGTACAGATCCACACATGGAATCTTGACCTCTGCCTCATGTTTAGTTTCGAATTAACTGCCATTAGCGATTGGTTCAGTTTTGCTTTTCATTTTTCTACAAGATTGTAAGCCGAATTTTAACTGACAAAAACCAAAGTTCAATTCAACACTTATGTTATTGGACAGGTTGAGGAACAAAATGTTGAAGCCTGCAGAAGTGTCTCTTTAGCGTTTGGGAAGTTTCTTAGCGTATCGAAAGTCTGTGGATTTGCCCCTTTGGTGTCTATTGAGATGGAATACGCCACGCTCTCAAAAGCAACTCGTGAGGCAGAATCATTTCTGTTTGGACGTAGCCGGGATTACTATTTGTCTATTATTCCTAGTCAACCCTCACGCTGTGGACTTTGAAGCTAAAGCTGGGCGTGGGAACTGCGCCGGTCCCCTCTCTGTCGACTAGTTGAAGGGAGGTCAAAGATTGACTTGCCTCAGAACTTCAGCGTCGGAGTGTCCGGTCTCAGATAATTTCCCACGCGAAAATGTATGACCGTTAAGACATCACTAGTTTCTCTACAGGAAATGAGTCCCTTGGTGGAGACCACCACAACCTTAAGTTTTATTTTCAATACCTTAATTTTTAAATTTTTTTTATTTATTGACATTTTTTTGGAACAGGTGAAGTATTTGGATCCCCTCTAGGGCATCAGTGGTACAAGCTGGGTGTTACTTAGCCTTTCAGAGTAGCAAGTAGAAGTAAATCAGTTTGGACTCTTTTTCACACACTCACTGGGGACATCCACACTCTTACTTCAATAAAACGAAGTCCTTATCAATTCTGACAAAATAATTCATTACGCAAGCTTCATTCCATTATGTATAGGGTTCCCCAAGCAAGATTTTGTTTTGAACCAATTAATAGTTCTGGATTTTCTTTCGATGCACAATATTATCTAATTAGACTAGCACCATTTGGCTAAGAGATTTGCAACAACACACTGCGTTAATTTCGGTGATGATTCGTTTCATAGTTAATAATTGACTTTAAATGTAAGAAGATGGAGAGGAGTGAAACATGTAATTTGCAGATGAAATTTAATTAATATATAAGTTTAAACCGAGATGTATCCTAATTAATGTGTTGCTAAAAGGGGGTTGAAGAAAAATATGAGAAACTTAACTCTTTTCATTTCCATTTTTTATCTATCATTTCATACTATCTACATCCGAAAAGAGTACTTTATATATAATTAAAAAATTGCGTAGGCACCTGTTTATTTATTTGCAAAAGCTAATAATGTAAATATAGTATCACTGAAAGAAATAGTATATTGTTCAGAACACAAAATCATCTTAAATAATGTAATAAAAATAAGATTTAAATTCACATAATTTGGATATTTCTAAAAAGCAATTTTATGCATTAATTATTACTTCAGAAAATAATATACTTATTTTTCCGTTTTTCAGGACATCCATAAAAAATTTACCATTGCTGGTACTGTTTCTCCGGCATTTTTTCTTAATTCTCAATAGCAATTAATTTTTCTATCAATTAATATCTATGTACTCAGAAATGAATGCGTTATAAATTTTACTGTCGGAACAACTTTCTTTCAAAAGACTCTAGATTCAAAATGTTATTTCTTAGAATATAAGTTCAAAAAATACAATGTATATGTTGCTGTTTGTATTCTAGTCGTTATGGCTCAGGGCCAAAAAGTCAGAATGAAACACTATGACATTTTTCCAGACTATATACTCAGATTTATCTTAAGCAACACTTTAATATTACAGTTTGTTTTCCAAAAAAAAAGTTACAATCTTCATCCTTTAATATTGAAAGGAAATATAAGAGTACACAGGATTAAAACTGAGTAACAAAAGAAGGTGGTGGTGGGGGGGGGTACTTTTGACCAAGTACAAGACAAAAGAAATTTTATTTTCTGTTTCAGAAAAAGAAGGAAAAAAGGCATAATCCATTCGTTCGATTGTTGTTTGAATTCCAGTTTTTTCTTTCGCTATTATACTGATCCCCCCCCCCCTAATTTTCGTTTAACTAAGAAAAATGTAAACATTGTTTTGATGTTATTGTCTTTCTTTTTAAAAATATTTCTAAAAATGAAAAATAATTGTTTCACGATTAAATATTAATCAATGAATAATGCAAAGAACATTCACAACTAGCAAAATTGTTGGCAACAATTTCTAATTTCAAATGTTAGAATTTATAATTTATCATTCAAAAAACAAGTTATGTTTCTGTTCATGTAATTTTATTCTGTATAATCTTTTTGTTATAATGTACTTTAAAATAAATGAATTTAATAAAATTTTGCAAAATAGGAGAAAACACGAAAAGTCAACTTTCAACATTTTATCCAAACGATTATTTTATGCTTCTTATAAAAGGATTTATATATAAAAGAAGCATTAGAAATAAAAGGTTGCAAACATTGTTGGCTATATGTAAAATATTGTGTTCCCATCTGATGTTTAATACATTTTTGAGAAGCTGTTACAAAATATCAGCTATAGAAAATACTTCAAGCTATTTTCTGAATATTTTAAAAATGAAAAAATAAACATCCGCTTATCAATGAAGAGTGTCTTAAATTTCTGTCCTAAGGCAATAAAGTATAGCATTACAATCTCTCTAAAGTATTCACAAAATAACTCTTAAAATAACTTCTTTGTCTATTGATCCCTAAGGCACAATTTTATGTTCAGAAGCAGTTCGTCATGATTTTTCAGACGTATCCGATGTCTTCTTTAATACAGAATAATAAGCGTTTTGTTACGTTGTTTGCGCATCATAATCATTACATTGAACAATTGAAGTAATTGTATAAAATTATTCAAAAATAAATTTTTAATTTCTTTGTATATATATCTATACTAAGCAGTGATTTTTCACATAAGCAAGTTAAGATGAGTTGAAAATTGTAGAGTTTAAGAAATCCTTAAATTTTTAGAACGTTTTCTAAAAGAGATGTTTTATCTATTATTCAAAATTTTTGCGCTTCGTAAATGTGAGGGATTGTTTAATTAGAAAAAAGGGGATTTCAAAAATGCTTAGTTTATTTCTGGCAAATTATTTTTCTATAGATAAATGATGAAAGAAAAAGGAAATAAGGCGCCAATTTAGACTGAATACCATCAATGTAGAGAATATAAATCTTTTTCTCAAACAATTTCTGACTTTTTGATTCTTCAAAATATACTTATGAAAAATTTTGTATGTTACGTAGTCTCTTAAGATACACGATATAGGAAGCAAAATTATATTTAAAGTAGGAATAAAATTTATTACCTTATGTGCAAAGAAAAGAGTTATAAAAGCTACATTATGATGAAGAACATAGAGTTAAAATAAAAGCTACTTTCGTAACCATGATACTGATCAAATGTATAAATTAATATTTTTTGATATTTAGTATCATCCGAATCAAAATACAGTAAAATACTTTTAACACTAAAACGCTTAAGACGAAATAACGATTAACACTTTAAAGTATTAAGCATCAATTGATTATTTTTATCACTATCATTCTCTGAAACAGCACGAAAGCTATTGGTAATGGACCTTGTAATTTTGAAGCGTTAAGACGCATAAACAAGTAATATAAAAAAATTAAGTCAATTCCTTCTTTGAATGGATGAATTGAAAGTATTTTATTAAAGATTGAAAATTTGTGTGTGTGTGAACAAGATATATTCATACATAAATAAATATTCATATATATACATATATAGGAGAGAGTGAATTAATAGTATTACTAACTAATAATAAATCAATCTTAATCCCAAAAATATTTTAAGATAACAAAACAAGAAAACAAATAAAATAAAAATTTAAGTCAATTTCTACTTTGAATGGATGAATAGAAAATATTTTATTAACGACTGGAAATTTGAACGAAAGATATTTCACATATATATAATGATGACTGATTTAGGAAAGATTGCGACGAATTTAGTTAAGGGGTTTTCACAGCGTGGCCAGTGTTGGGTTTTTCGTAAAAGGTTACTATTTATGAGGGTTGATGATGCCTGTTCATTATTATGGAGGAAGCAGTTGTCGAACAGATATTCTTCTTTATTAAACATTTAACATGGAAGACATTTAGATGGACGTACTGACAAATAGACATACACACACAACACAATACACAAACACTAGCTGCAGCACACTACATGATGACAAGAGCGAAGAAGAAGGGAACGTAACCGTCTGCTCCGAGTTTTTGAACTGGCGGTGAAGGTCGTACGACTCTTTTGTAACAGGAGTCGTGATTGGATGCAAATGCGCGTGAACAATTAGATTAAGGCCTCTAAAGACTTAAATTGCAAATTTTACAATTTTTTGAAAAAAATATATGTTAAAGCCTCAACATTTCTGAGCATTTTGATGCCAAAATGTTGTTAATACTGTAAAAAGTTCCGAAGTTATTGAGAAATAACTAGAGAAATTTAAACAAAATCCCTATCTCTTTCGTATCTCTTTAACTTCATTTTTCTCAAAACAACAAATTTTAGCTTGCGCGCAGAAATTCTCAGAAACTATTTATGATATCGATTTGAAATTTCATACACGTGTTCAAAATATGGCTCTTCATAACTTATACTTCAATTTTCAAAAAAAAAATTAATAAATTTTTTTTTAATTTGAATTTTAATTAATTTTTTTCTTAAAATTTTAAAATTTTTGTTGTAATTGTATTTTTTTTCTCTAAATTTTTTAAAAATTAGTATAACTTCGAAAGTGAACATTTTTATACCAAGTAAAGTTAATTTTGTAAATTTTGATCAATTTTATACTTTAGAATCTTGCGCGCTGTAAAATACTAATTTTCAAATTTTTGAAAAATTGTCCAATTTTTATTTCCTTATAAATTTTAAAAAATTTTCTCAAATTCTCCGGAAATTTGAGAACGAATGTAAATATATGTGATTATCATGTGATAAAAATTTCAAATGATTGTTTTGCTTCATTGCTAAGTTACATTGGTTTCAAGAAGGATATTTTTTTCCGAGTGCACAGATATATGTTAAGGGTCCTGAGACCCCTTAAGATTAAGATTATGCGCGCGAGCAATTAGATTAAGATGCGAAAGAACTAGGAAATGATTTAACGGGGTACAGTTAAAGAGAGTTAGAAGTCATTACATATATATATATATATAAAGGAGAAAAGCGACTGACTGACTGACTAATCACGATATCTCCTGAACTATTCAACCTACAGACTTGAAATTTGGTAGACATGTTCCTTTCATGGAGTAGCGATCAGCTCAGAACGGATTTTGAGAAATTTGAACCGCAAGGGGCGTTAAGGGGGGTTAAGGAGCGTTATAAATAATTGTTTCCATTTTTAAGCTACTTGACGTACAATCTTGAAATTGGGTAAGCAGATTCCTTTCATTGAGTAGAGATCAGCTACAAAAGGAGTTTGGTGAAAATCGAACCCCAAGGGGTGTTGCGGGACTCAGGGAGAGTTATAGATAATTTTTCCCATTTTTAAACTATTAGACGCACAGTCTTTAAATTTGATAAAAAGATTCCTTTCATAGAGTAAAGATTAGCTACAGGATGGGTTTTGTGAGAATAGCCCGCCCAAGTGGCGTAGCGGGGGAGTAAGGGCGTAATAGATAAATATTTCTGTTTTTAAACTACTTGACCTACCTGCTTGAAAATTGGTAGGCATGTTTCCTTCATGGAGAAAATATCCGCTACAAAATGGGTTATGGGAAAATTGACGCCTAAGGAATGTTGCGGGGGTTAAGGGGGAGATATAAATAATCATTCCAATTTTTTAAACTATTAAACGCACACTCTAGAAATTTGGTAAGAAGATTCTTTCATAGGAGTAGAGATCTGCTACAAAATGAGTTTCGTAAAAATAAACCCCCCAAGGTGCATTAGACGGGGGGGGGTTAGGGGGCGTTATAGATTATAATTATTTTTAAATTTTTAATTATTATAATTATTTTTATATTATAATTATTTTTGAATTTTTAAACTATTTGACGTACTGTCTTTAAATTTGATAAATAAATTACTTTCATAGAGTAGAGATCAGCTACAATATGTATTTTGTGAAAATAGCCCCCAAGTGGCGTTGCGGGGGATTAAAGGGCGTAATACATAAATATTTCCGTTTTTAAACTACTTGACCTACCTGCTTAGAAAATAGTAGGGATGTTTCTTTCATAGAGTAAATATCCGCTACAAAATGGGTTTGGGGAAAATTAACCCCAAGGGATGTTGCGGGGAGGGGAGATTAAGGTTAAGGAGCTTTATAGATTCCCATTTTGAAGCTATTAGACGTACAGTCTTGAAATTTGGTAGGTAGATTCCTTTTATAGGGTAGAGATCCGCCAAAAAATTAGTTTCGTTGAAATCGACTCCTAAGTGGCGTTACGGTGCTTAAAGAGCGTTATAGATAATTATTTCCATTTTTAAACTACTCGAAGTACAGTCTGGAAATATGATAAGCAGAATCCTTTCAAGGAGTAAAGATCCGCTAATATAATGTGTTTTGTGAAAATCGACCCCAGGTGGCGTTGAGGGGGCTCAAGAAGCGTTATAGATATTTTTTTTCCATTTTCAATTTATTAGACTCCCAGTCTTCAAATTTGGTAAGCAGATTCCTTTTATACAGTACGTTTCCTAAAATGGGTTTTGTGAAAACAGACCCCCAAGTGGCGTTGCTAGGGCTCAAGGGGCGTTATAGATAATTATTCTCATTTATCATCATTATCTCATTTAGACGTACAGTCTTGAAATTTGGTAAAAATATTCCTTTCGCAGAGTAGAGAACCGCTACAAAATGGGTTTCGCGAAAATCAAACCACAAGTTTCGTTTCGGTGGATTAAGGGGAGTAATAGATAAATATTTCCATTTTTAAACTATTATACCTACCTGCTTGAAAATTGGTGGGCATGAGAGTTCCATAAAACGAAACATTAAAACGAAAATCGACCCCCAAAAAGGGTTGCGAGGGGTCACGGGGAGTTATAGAAAAAAAATTCCCGTTTTTGAATTGTTAGACCCACATACTTGAAATTGGTAAAGCATGTTTCTTTTTTTGAAAAGGGATCTACTAAGAATGTATTTTAGGGAATCAACTCCTGGCGGAGCAGGGGGTTACTAGGGTGTATTGACACAAAAAAAATTCTTTTTTCGAACTACGAGGACTGTAATAGTGGAATTTGGTTTGCATTTTCCTTTTGTTAAATTGAAATCCGCTAAGAACAGTTATATTGGAGGACGACTCTCAACGGAATTAAGAAGGATATTGATAATAAAAACTTCATTTTTACTCTATTAGACTTAGACTTAAAATTTGCCTCGCGTGTTTATTTTACAGAGTAGAGATCCACCAAGAATTGGTTATGCGGAAATCTACTTGGTTATAGGGTTACAAAAGTGCAAACATCATTCTATACTTCAATTTTAAAATTTTTAGTAAATACAAATTAGAAGTACTGTTCTTTTTTATATCAAGAGTCGAGAGTTATAGTTATACGGATATATTTCAATATAATCGAATTCTGAATGCTAGGGCTTAGATATCAATAATATATATATATATATATATTCATAAGGCATCATGAAATACCCAGTGAAGTGGGCGGGTAACGGCTACTGTATATATATATATATAACAGGCCCCAGGCCTGCTGGTTAAATGAGGAGGGCATCATCTCTAAAAAAATACTTCTTTATTCCGCTTCAATCATATAACATCCAACATGGCAGCCCTTTGGTGCGCAACCGAGTATAACAATAGATAGTAATTCGACGAGGAGTCACCAGCTAAGCCTTTTTGAATATGCTTTCTCCTTCGTCAGCGCTCGCTCCACAATTAAATAGGCTTATTTACCCACAAATCCTTACACGATGGTAAAGAGTTCACTCTATTTTTATTTATTACTCACTTAATTTTGAATCTAATCTTTTCAAACCTGACACACATATATATATACAGGGGGAGAGAGTGAACTAATAGTAGGATTCGAAAAAAAAGCATGATTTGTCTCTATTGTTGTAACAATGCATATCCGGTTTGGCTAGTTTGACTGAAAAGTAGGTTTTCGACGCCAACTTTTATAATTGTTTTAACAGTTGCATTGTTACGACAATTGAGACGAATTTAAGTTGGTGTCAAAAACCTGTAATTAATTTAATTTAATTGATTAACCGGTAATTAATGAATTAATATTTGAAAAAACTGTGCTAACATCAAGTTTCTTCCATTACAAGTTTAAAAAATTTATTTGAACTTGATTGGATGAATATAAATTATTTTATTAATGATTGAAAGTTTGAACAAGATATATAAATAAATAAATGCATAAGGGAAAGAGTGAGCTAATAGTAGGAATTGAATATAAGTAAATGCAGTTATCACAACTAAAAATAATAAAAAATGAAGGAACTAAACAATTATAAATTTAAATTAAAAATTAACTTCCGTTTTTATTTCGCGTTTATTTTTACAATTATCTCTTCATGTTCTTTTTCTTAATTTAATGTCAAGAATTCGTGTATAACGTAATTAGTTCCATCACTTATAAAATTTCAATGAGAATTTTTCTGTTTTGGTTAAAATCTTAATTCTGATGCCTTTTTTATGTCTCTCTTCTCATTTTTAATCCTCCTTTTCATTTCATTTAAATTAATTGGGAAGCATCTATCTTTTTTTTATCCTGTCTCTCCGCAACAAATTTCCATAATTACTCTATAATTTAGTGAATCGTGCTTTTAAAAGTCAGTTCTACATAAGAAGAAAAATTAT
The DNA here is from genome assembly GCA_019973975.1 of Trichonephila clavata. Taxonomy (NCBI): domain Eukaryota; kingdom Metazoa; phylum Arthropoda; class Arachnida; order Araneae; family Nephilidae; genus Trichonephila; species Trichonephila clavata. Next base: position 64,994 of record BMAO01031250.1, read on the forward strand.
TGATTTCATTTTTTTCAGTAGAAACAGTTGCTGTACTTAAGGCGAGGTGATGGGTTTGGTATGTATTTCTTATTTTAATACTTCTTTTTGAAGATCTTTAGCTGATATTAGAAGGTAACCAAAGCTCTCTTGTTATGATGAACTGTTCTCATAAAATTTTTATTCTCAAAGAGGAAAGGTACTTTTTAAACTCATAAGTTGGATGGATTTTCGTTCTAAATGGTAATTAGAAAAGAATTCTAAACTTGTGAGCATGATTTTATACATTTATAATTTTTTTGTTCCAAAAAGAAAGAGAAAAAATCAAGTTCTTGAAACATTTTTATTATTATTCAATGTACAAGACACTTGTAAACTTTTGTAAAAAAAAATTAGAATAATCAGCAAAAAAAGAGAAATGTGATATATTTTTAAAAGAAATTTGGAGAAATGTTTTGTTTTCTTTTTTAAAAACGTTGTTGTTTAATTCATTCTAATATATATATATATATATATATATATACATGAAATATCTTTTGAAATTGTAAATTGGTTGTACTAAAAAAATGAACGCAAATAACTGAAAGGATTATTCAATGCAAAATAATTTGTTTGGGATCCAACACGATATATTTCACTAAATTTACGAATTCAAAAATGTATTTCAGTGTTTTCACATTTTGTTTAACTGTAGAAAAACTTTCCTTTTAATCATTGATTTTTATCGTAGATCAATTTCGACAGTAAAAAAGGATTTTTTCAAATACTGCAATACGCAGCCAAAAGTGGGAAACCATTTTCGCTTATGTTCAAGCACAATAATAACACAGATGACAATATTAAGTGATGTCTTTTGAATTGGAGAAATGGATCGACAGGATGCACGGTTTTGATATTAAGACATTATTTGTTGAAAAACTACCCAAAAAGTTGTGTTAGATTTGAAAAATTGATCAATTAAGTCAATATATTATTTGAAGTCAAATCGAGATTTATAAAATTTCCATGATTTTTACTGTAATTAATTGGAATAAACACACGTATACCATTTTTCTTTTAGTGATTGACTTTAAATTGAATGTTTCATAAAATGGCCTGATCGAGAGCTTTACTTCAAAGTACATAAAAAATATTTAATTTTAAATAAACAATATAAAATATATTTTGAAAAAAATATTTTCGAGGAACACAATAGATAACACAGCTCATTATTTCAGTATAACAAATTTGGTGCGTTTAAACCAGGGGTACTCAAGCTTTTTTTTCTGCCGGGCCGCATACATATGTTAGCTCTTTCACGAGGGCCGCAATAAGAGAATTAATGAAGGAGGGAGGAGAGAAATGCTTTAAGACCAAGATAACATGAAAAATTAAAAATGAGGAAATTGATCAAAATAGTAAAACTCATTTAAATAATTATTTATTATATATATATTTTTTATTTTTGTCACTAAATGTTTCTAAATTGGAAGCATTTAAGAATCACTCTTTCACAATTTCTGCACCAGTTAATGGTTTCATATGATTACCAATAACATAACAAATTTCTTTGGGCGCCTTTGTTACCGCTGTGACATTACCACTGACAAAACACTTTTTTGCAGTAAAAATTATTCAAGAAAGCCTAATTATCACCTCTTGAAAGAGATCTTTGAGAAAAAGTATCATTGAATGATTCCTGTTTATTGGTATTTTTTAAAAAAAACACTTTCGTGACAAATCAAACAATTACTGAACAATGCTTGTTTTTCACTACAAAATAGTCACTTCCCAATCGTCTTAAAAAATTTTTTTTCTTATTTTTCGTTTGCAAAAAATTAAAGATAGTTACAAATTTGTCCTACTCACATAAAATGATCGCTACTCCACTGTTGTCTCTTATCACTACTCAGAAAATATATATATATATATATCAGATAGCACCCATATTGCATCGACAGCAAAAAGCAAAATTGATATATTTGATATTTTAACAAAGAATTTCCCACGAAATTGTCATAAATAAATGAATTTCTCAGAGTAATGGGCCATGACCGGGGCACTTAAAAAGGCCCTGTGGGCCGCTAGTTGAACATCGCTGGTGTAAACATTTTAATCTTTGAGTTATTCTGTCATGCACGCACAAAAACTATTCCTTTCATTACTGTATAAGTTTTGTAACAAGGGCGTGATTTATCATTCCAATAAACAGTTTTTCAGTACCATTTAACATTTACTTTTTTCTCCATAAGCGTTTCAAACTTTTTAACGATATAATTAAAAGCCCTTGAATTTGGTTGTTCCAAATAAAACACCGATCAAAAGAAAAATTTTATCATCTCAGAATTTATTTTTAATTATGTGAAAATACATATTTTTCCATCCAAATTTATATATATATATATTATATATATATATTATTTAATTACTTTCTTTTGGAAGAGATTCATTTTCAATTATCCCACGCAAAATCCGGATATCTGATATAAAGTATTAAAATTTTTTACATTTTATGGAAATTACTATAAATTATTTTTTTAAACTGTTTCAAAATGCATTCACTCTTTCCCCCAAATCTACGTAATTTACTTTATTTTGAAACTTAGCAATAATTTACGCTTCTCTTTTTCAATTGCTCAAATATTTTGTTTGTTTTACGGAACTTTGTTTGCTTTATGTCACAATCCAATCTTTTTATGTCCCAAACAGTACGAATATAGAGATCAAAAGAGGAAAATCGTAAAATGTTTAGATTTGCTACATATTTTACTGCGATTATGTTACAAATATGCGATTAAAAGTCACGATACATCTAAATTAAAACAATTGGCGTGATCACAAATTACTCGACAACCATTTTATCGTCCTCTTCATATCCTGTTATTTTATGCCCCTTCAATAGTATACTTGGTATTTACATTGAAAAATTATACATTGGAAATTATATCTAAAGGGAAAATTCCGTATCAAATAAATGTAAATTATTTATAATAAGTAAAAATAAAAACAAATAAAAAATATTGAATGACATATTTTAAAGCATTATATCAATGGATAGCCAGAAGCTATTTGACTTTTAAAAAATGGAGAGAAAGTTGTCTTTTGCGTTTGTTTTTAACAAATTAAAAACAAGTTCATAACATAAATTATTTCACGTATAAAATTTCGCATCGGCAGAGCCCAGGTGCCGCCCTCTGGGGAGGAAACTGGACGTCACAATTACTTGAGGTAATTGGTATGGCCTATATGGTGCCGCACTAAAAAGTGATACCAGCTCCTAGGAAATATACTAGATCTGCAAAGGTAGAAATACCGATCCGTCACCCCATTAGAGAAAAAAATTTCACATGTAAAAAATGTTGGAATTTTTTTATATTTATTTTTGAGTGTTTCATTATGATGGTAAATAATTTGTCGAGGTATTTACTCCTCGTGCTGGTTTAGGTGAAGATCTAGCTCCTTATTGGGATTACCGTAGTGATTCGAACGCAGAATGGATGGATAAGCTATTGAATCAAACTCGAATAGATTGCATGCAAAAAAGGGTAATAATTTACTTTTATGTAGTCAAACACTAGAATGATTACCCGATATGGAGAAAAAACAATCTAAGGGGGTTGAATAAATTTTATACTCATCTGAACGAGGTGCCACACCTCGGTCTTGACCATTCAAGAACTTCAGTAATCTAGAATCGAAACTTTAATACGACAATGTGGCTTTGGCACGAATCGGTGTGGCAATATCACATTTATCTACAGTCCCCTATCTCATTCACTGTTTATATATAAATTAATCCTTACGTATACTTGCTTCGAGTCATTGTTCTAATTTCAAATTCCAATTTGGATGAATGGAAGAAAACACGAGTTAGAGAGGATGGACCTTGTGTGGATAGAACATTGTTACAAACAATGTTTAAATAATTTGCTTTTAGACAATTTTATACAAATTTTTATGAATAGTTAACTCAAACAAGATGGTCAATATCGCATGCTCTTAAAAGAAAATAGATCCTTAGATAAGTACCATATCTTTATTTTTCATAAATTCTGAGATTTTGTTTGCATGAATACCATAATAATATTGTCGCCATTAATTACTAGTCATTAGAGGCATTAGGTTCCTATATTCCAATTTATATAAACATATTAATTAATCTAATAAAAATATTATAAGAAATTTATATTATTGTACTTAATAAAATGTTTTTAAATCTATGCATAAGTAAAAAAAGAACTCTCTGTCAAACTCAGAGAATTGTCTCTAACTCTATGAACATCAAATATCCACAAGTTTCGTATTGATATTTTGCAAATCGTGTCATTTTCTCTGATGGAATATTTAGTAATAGCGTGGAAAGAGTAATCAAAAGACACAAAGGATATTTCTCTCCCTGAAACAACCCTTCGATAAATCAAAACTTAGGTCATTAGATGGAAAAGACATTTGTATCGGAGAATCGTATGTAAAGCACATTTGTCTGGCTTTGCCACCGTCAAATGTATGCACTGCTACAAACCTAATGTACAGAGACTTCAGAAACATAACATTATATGAATAGGAAATAATGCCTTGATGAGAGAATAATGGATTTGAAACTGACAATTCGCAAATTCAGGTCTTCTACTCACAAAAGAGCGTTATGTAGTGAGACTGAGGCACAATAAATATTTCGGATCTCCGAATCCCAACGTTGTTGTGGGGTGAATGAGAATGGACTTCCATATCAGGTATTGGCCTTATTATCTGTAATTCCAAAGTAGGAGATACATTAGTTTTTATTCATAAGACTTTTAAATCTGACAGAAATGAGCAGCCGAAAAACATTCAATAAACAAATAAATTGGAACTCATGTTATCTATAAAAATTAAAACATTAATTTATATATATTTCTAAATTTACGTAACCCAAAATTTAATGCTTTTTAACCAGAGGTTCTTAAACTGTTGGGGAATCCTTTGCGTATTTCTAATGATCCGCGAAGGTTTCTTATTTAGTGTTAAGATTTACCTCTTTTATTGACTTTGAAAGACGTACTGGAAAAATTGAAAGATGTGCCAAATCCTAGACTAGATAACTAAATTGATCCCAATGAAAAATCTCTACTAAAGCATCTATTTCTTGATGAAGAATAATTATTAATATTTTTTATTATTTACAACTACATACTCATTACTACAATGTAACAGTTTCAAAAAAATAGTAAAAACCATCTGTGTGTGCGTGTGCAAAGATTAAGAACTGAATTCATTACGATTATGACCACTACGATTATGATTGCATCCATTTTGATTTCTGAATTAAAAATGAATGCACACAATCGTAATTGCATTGGCACGTAATGAATTAAATTCTTAATCTGCGGGTCCCCATAATTAAACTTTAAATTTGCGAGCAGTCTATGGAAAAACTATTCAGCGGAATTGCATGAAAATTGGGTAATGGCAGAATGAAGTGATGCGAAATTTGTCAAGGGGGAAAAACAGGGGTGGTCTCAAAAACCATCCCTATGTGGCACATCATAGCTTTATTGAGAATATATAAATAATCTTCAAAAATTTACAAAACATGCTCGATGTGCTGTCCACCATAGTCTGCTGCCATCTGGAAGCTTAAAATCTCATATTCGACTGCTGAAAGCAGCCTGAACTGGGGAATGTTATGCGCATGGCGTTCTATGCTTTCTTTAAGGTCGGATAGAAATATGATTGGATCACGGTAGACCATGGCCTTGAGATATTTCCACAGCCTAAAATTGCAATGATTCAATTCGGGGGATCTAAGAGGTCAAGCTGTTGGAAAATGCAGTCTGATGATCCTGTCGTCACCGAAATGGTGGCGGAGCACTTGCTTCACACAATGGGCGATGTGTGAAAGAGCGCCATTTGGCATAATCACTGTGGTTATATTATATCATCTCGCCTGCCACTTCCAAATGGAAGCAGACAATGGTAAACAACATATTGATCGTGTTTTGTAAAGTTTTGCAAATTATTTATATGTTTTCAATAAAGCTATGATAAGCCACCCAGGGGTGGTTTTTGAAACTCATTGTTTTTGTCCACTCGATAAAATTCCAATTACCCATTCTGTCATTACCCAATTTTCATGCAATTCCACTGTATAGTTTTTGCAAGAGATCGTTCGAAAATTTCAAGTTTAATTATGGACATCTGGTACATATATATATATATAATAGCAGTTTTGTCTCCTATTATTTTATTATACTATATATAACTGTAAAATCCAAACTAATTATCCAAAATAATTGGCTTAAAGATCTATTCCTTTGTGCGTGGACAAGATAGCTTTACATCAATAGAAGAACAGCTGATAGTAATTTCCACAAATTAAGCTTTTTGTAATTGGTTTTCAAAAATAAGTTCATTTCAAATTTTTGGATTCCCATACAGGAAAAATTTTTCGAATTGATCTCAAAAGCTCTGAAAGTTCCCATGCCTTTCCAAACTTCTTATTTATGGGAAAGAACATTTTCAGCTCTTCTTTACCTTAAACCAGAATTGAGACAGCCCATTTCAAATGTCACACCCGATATAACAGTACTTATACACGAAATTTGCAGCACCTCCTTCTCATTAAAAATAAAATTAATACAGTTAAGTACATTATTTATTTATTTAAAATTAATATTTTGAAGTATTTATAATTAGATGTTCGCTGTTTTCTTATGGGAAAATATAAGTGATAAAAAAAGTCTGTATATGTTTTCAGAGGCAGTATTAGGATGATTGATGAACCTTTTTCAATCCCTCAGAGATGTGTTATACGCCATGGAGGAGGTTTTAAGGGAGGTGTTGGATGTCTGCGATGTCAGGCTGATGGTGGTGGACTGTGCCAATCAAAAGTTTAATAAACACGCAGCTTTAAGCAAACAAATCTAGTGAAGCGTTTTATTTTTCATTTAAATATTATCCAGTTTTATACTGGTTTTTAAACTGTCGTAAATTGACCTTTAGAGTTGTAAACCTCTTCACAGACTATATGTAACAGCAGTAGCCTTGTGGTTATGGTCTCGAACTCATGGATGGCGTTTCATGATTTCGAGCCTAGCACCACAGAAGACTAGGCGTGTAGAAAGCTTGATAGACGTAAAAAGTGTCGAGGCTCAAAGTCCTCCATTTGGTGTGGCGGGTTGTAGCAGATTGGAGAGGGGTAGCCCAGTTCGGGTTTCGTCGCCGTCACTTGACCTTGATTCAAAATTAGGAGGTCCGCCATCGTGTTGTTTTAAATTGTGAAGTTAAAAAACACTCCTCATTCATTCACAAACGATATACACTCTCGTATTTCTATTCGAGGTTTGATGTTCTGACCCTAACAAAGTATTCTGGCCTCTCCATCTGAAATGGTCATGGTCACCTACGTTGTTAAGTCTGGTGCCACTCAACTCTACCATGGTGGAATCTGATGCGCATCAGAACTATCGAGGCTCTAAGTCCTAATGCTTGTGAGGTATGGAAGTATAAAGAGTGGAAATGAGTGTCAACACAGGTTTTGTTCTCGCCATTTGATTTAGGTTCAAATTTATGAGATCCGTCACCAATTATCTGCTGCTTGTGCTGCTAATAAGTGCGATGTAAACAAAAATGAAATTTAACAAAGTACTGTCTCCAGAAACAAAGGGATGCTTCTTGTGAACGAAATGAATCGTCTATTTTAAATTCAGTAATTTTTGCTTTGGATATTGCTAACAGAAAATGTAAAAATTCTCTACAGAAATTGGAAATTTTGGGGGGGAAATGTGTCAAAAGAAATTAGAAGCTCTCTAAAATGTAATATTGCGCCTTAGAGAGATATCCAATGGAAACAAGTAAAGTTAGATTAAAGAGCTACAATGTGGATTTATGTCATTGGAGTCAGGCAGGGTATTTAATGGCCTGCACTACGAGAAGAGCCAGATTTTTTTACAGAATTTGTGTCTCCTTAATAATCAATGCGAGAAAGAACTGCTTCTAATTCCCCTCTCTTATCTCAGATAAACCCAGTACGTAATTATGATTTATAATATTTTACCCCTGTAAATAAATATACGATCTACCTTTATTACGGACTCTGATAATTCAGAACAGGGTTCATCTTCTTCAATGGCTTGACAGCTCTGGATGAGCCCTGGCATTCCCCAGAAGTTTTCTCCAGGCATATCTACGTTTGGCAACTGTTTTCCAGTTTTTGACCTTTAAAATATTTACGTCTTTTTTGACACAGTCAATCCATCTTAACGGGGGTCTGCCCCGAGGTCTATTTCCCATGATCTTTGCCAGAAAGATTTTCATTCATTGTAGCCAGATGACCAGCCCATATTTGTAATTTGACAAATTTTACAATATCAGGTTTTTTTTAAATAAATTTTGTATAGTTTTAAGTTAGATCTTCTACAAGATCCATTCACTTGGATCCCATCAATAATGCAGCGTAAGATCTTTCTCTTGAATATTCCCAAGGGTTCCTCATCAGGTAAAGTCAATGGCCAAGTCTCTGATGCATAAGTCAGGACAGATCTTATAAGACTTTTGCAAATAAGCAATTTAGCTCTTAATTTGAGAAAACTGGATTTTAAATTACTCTTCAAGGCATAAAAACATCTATTTGAAGCAATGGTTCTTTTATAAATTTCTGGGGCCAGCTCATATTTTTATTATATATCTCAGTTTCCAAATAAGTAACACTGTTAACTTTTTCAAATTTATAATTGCTAATTTCTATGTGACTAAGTTGTAAGTCGGACTTTAAACAAGGTAAATATTTAGAGTTATTCTCATTTACAGGTAAGTTAAATCTTTTAGCACTTTTTTCTAATGCCATAAATGCCTGTTTAAGAGCTGGTGCTGTTCGGGCAATAATGCAAATGTCATCAGCATAAGTCAGTATATATTTGAACTGACTTATTAAAAATATTTCCCCTAACATTGATTTTTGAGTCTCTAGCAACTTTTTCAAGGCTCTATTAAACAGGAGGCATGTCAATGCATCTCCCTGTCGCAATCTATTTTTCATATCGAGCTGTGTGGTGAAATCATTTTGTATGCGTACTTGAATGTTGGTTTCTTTGAGAGTCAAAGTTACAAGTGCAACAAATTTTTCAGGAATTTTCAATTCTTGCATAGCTTTAATGAGAAATTCTCTGTTAATGCACTCATATGGTGTTCTAAAATCAATAAAAAGATTGTGAGTCTCAATTCCAAATTCTCTACATTTTTCAAGAAACTATTTTAAGTTGAAATTTTGCTCAGTTGTAGATCTTCCTTTCCTAAATCCATATTGATAGTCGCCTATAAAGTTAAGAACAAATGGTAGAAGCATTTCAAAAAGAATAGTGGACACAATTTTATAGAATGGGCAAGGAAGACTGATTCCTCTATAATTAATACAGTCAAGCACATTATCTTTTTTGTGTATCATGCAAATGGTAATCAGTTTCCATTCCGTTGGGAGTGTCTCAATATCCCAAATATGTTGAATTAATTCTTTTATAAACTGCACACAGTTAGGTCCTACAGCTTTTAAAAAATTCTGACAGAATGCAGGCCGATTTAGAACATGGTTAGGTACTAATTAAGTTGTAAGCGAGATCTCCTCAGCTCCGTATCACATATCAAAAAGGAATTGAGCATCGAATTTTAATTGAGGAAGGATCGTGAGATATCAAAAATAAGAGAAAAAATAGTTTTTGTGTACCTTTGTAATGGACTGTAAGAAATTTTAAGAAACCCTACAGAATAGCAACACAAAATTTGATTGAATTACAATCTATTAAAATCTTAATTTTTAATAGAAAGGAAATATTAATCACATATTTACACACACACACAGCAACACTATTATTTAATGCTAATAATGTCAGTTTAGTAAAAAGTAACATGTAACCAGACAAATATGCTAACGTTTCCTATTCCTTTATTCACATTGGTCCAAAAAGCCTTTTTTGTTTCACCAGTACTTTTATTTGCTTTCTAGAATAAAAGTTTTTGGTCTAGCTTATAAATCTTACATAACTGCAAAAGTCCTATTCTATAATTTTTTTTCTCTTTCCAGGCAGTAAACGGAAAATATATCGGAAAACGAAAAACCAATTGTATATAAAGGAGCGTTATTAAACAAACCACAGAGCATGATGAATTGCAATCTTTTCGACGCCAGAAGCTCTTATTCTTTCTCATCCAATATCACGGCAGAATAGTTTATTTTTTTAGAAAAGCATTTATAACCACATAGCTTTCAGGTTTTGGGAAATAAAAAAAAGATTGCGCTCATACACTGATGGTTCTAAAGGTGAAACTTTTTCTTGTGAATTCCATTAAAAAAGATTAAGAAAAGAGAAAGAAAAGTGTCCAGACATAAGAAAATAAAACATATTTATTGACAAATGAAAATTGCTACCCTCTCAAGACTAATAAACTCTTTTTTCCTTTTTCATATTTTCTTCGTTTCCTCTTCCACGATCTCAAAAGGAACTAGCTAATACTTATAAAGTAAAAATTAAAGGCCTAAGGAAAAATAATCTTATAAAATATAGCTGATATATGTGTGTGTGTGGTCTTGATAAATTCTTAGTGTATACACTTTTTCTAGTGTGATGATGTTCTAATAATTTATAATAGCATTAATTTTTATGATTATTATTTTGAAATTTATATGAGGAATAAGTGTACTAGTATACCGTCACGTCTTAATATTGTTCATAATAAGCCTAGGAGCTCATACAATTTAAAATTATGCGGAAACCATTTCTTTGAAAAAAGGATTGTGGAAAAAATTCGTACCATTAAATTAGTAGGGTTCTACAGTTATAAAAGAAGTATTGTGTGACAGAAGAACAGCTTAAATTTAAAACTCAGGCAAACTGATGACTCAAATTAAATGTTTTTAACTTTAGGTTAACAATTATGATCAATGAATAATCATAATCTGCAATAAATAAAACCAAAACAAATTTTCTTAAATTAGAAGATCACAGCATCCTAGAGCTAAAATAGGATTAAGATTGATAAATGTAAGATATTCAGATTTCATAGAACAGAAGAAGAATTTATCATAGCAGCAATACAAAGAATTATTTTAATTAGTGACTATTCTAAAAAAATCTAAAAATACCCCCCCCCTCTTCCCCCCTTTAAAAAAAGATGAGAGATAAAAAAATTTTCATATTCTAAAATTTATCTAAAACTTAAAGATCATTTTAGAGTGATCTTTTACACGTACGAAATAATAACTTTTACATCTAACGATATTTTAAAAAATGCAAGAAAATACTTGTAATTCTAAGCGTATAGAAAAATTCCCAAAATTGAAATAAATCCCTTCCGATAATACACACACACACACACAATTTGGAATAAAGTATTTAAATAACATAATAATAAAGTTAATTATGGTGTGTTAGAATCAGAAAAAAATTCTAATGTAACTGTTCTACTTCTAATACAGATTATACAGATTCCAAATTCGTTTAGCACCAAATATCAAACAATTTGCTTTTCTAAATAATATAAGTTTGTGAATATTAACATCACACTGTTCAGCTACACCAGGGCTTTTGGTGACGGATCTCGTAATTTTGAACCATGGTCAAGTAACGAAGACGACACCTGAGCTGTGGTACCTCTTCTCCTAACTACCACACCCCACCAACGGGAAGACGTTTGAGCTCGCGAAAGATTTAATGTGCATCGCTTCCCTACACGGGGGGGTTTTCAGCGGTACTGGGCTTGAACTCATGACATTCAAGCTACGAATCCGTTACCTTGACCACTAGGCTACCACAGCATCTAGATAATACGTGAAGTCTATATTGTCATATTTTATTTATTTTATACTCTTTAATTAGGCAACTTATTAAATTATTCAATTACTAAGGCTAGTTTATTATGTCTTAGAGTACTAATTGATGAGTACAAATACATATATTGTTATAAGAACGGCTTATTTTTAAAAATATTTACCACTTTCTCAGGAATTAAAAACATATTAAACAGTTTTGAATATAATTCCAAACTTCTATTCATTTTCCTGTAAAGAACTTTAGATTTCAATTATTCCTCTATTATTGCTTCATTTGAAGAATTTTCAAAATATTTCGTATCAATTACTTACTATACTTACTAACCTTTTTGTTTCATCCACAGAAAGTTAAAAGATGAAATATTTTTAATAAAATGTTGCCAACCAAGCTATACTTGTGAGGTTTGTTATGTAAAATGTTCTTTTCCATTGTGATGTTTATTTTTGAAATAAATCTTCAAGTTGCAACTAAAATTGGGCTAAGTGTGGAGTTTCCATAAAAGAAAGGGTTGAGTTGCTTTTGATCTTCTCTCAGTACGGGAACAGAATATTTTCTTTTTAACACGTTTTTATAAGCTTCACTTGTATTTAACGGAATCTTTGAACTCAATTTTTACTCACTTTAAAAGGTCAGATTCATTCGAAATTTTGCTCCCTTGTCCAGAACCGTTGTCAATACAATAATTTAAAACTTTTGTCCCATTGTCCTGATCAGAATCATCATCCTCTTCACTGGCATCAGGTTTAACAATTTCCCATTTTCAGATCTCATCCCGCATCTGGCGACTAATTTCAGATCCCATTTGCAGATTTGGCGAATAAAAAGATTAAGTTACAACTTTGTTCGATTAACTATAAAAGGGTGTTTTTTTAGTTTTTTTAAACTATAATTTATTTGTGATATCCTATACTCAAGTATTTTGCGCACGAAAAAAAGGAACCTTGTTTTCTTGGTTCTTTAAAGAAGACAGAAAGGGAAATCTGGACTACAGATTCCATTTTCAGATTTAGTGACTAAAGATTAAGTTACAACTTAATTCAAATAACTATAAAAGGGTGTTGTTAGTTTTTCTAAACTATATTTTTTGTGATAATACTAAAGTTTCTTGAGCACGAAAAAAAAGGAACCTTGTTTTCTTGGTTTATCACGCGGTGATTCTTCAAAGAATACAGAAAGGGAAATCTGGGCTACAGATTCCATTTCTGTATTTGGTGACTAAAGGGTTAAATTACAACTTAGTTCAATTAACTATAAAAGGGTGTTTTTAGTTTTTCTAAACTATAATTTGTTGTGGTATTACTAAAGTTTCTTGCGTACGAAAAAAAGAAACCTTGTCTTTTTGGTTTATTACGCGATGGTTCTTTAAAGAAGACAGAAAGGGAAATCTGGGTTACAGATCCCATTTTCAGATTTGGTGACTAAAGATTGTTACAACTTAGTTCAATTAACTATAAAAGGGTGTTTTTTAGTTTTTCTAAACTGTAATTTTTTGTGATATTACTAAAGTTTCCTGCGCACGAAAAAAAAGGAAACTTGTTTTCTTGGTTTATCACGCGGTGATTCTTCAAAGAAGACATAAAGGGAAATCTAGGCTATGCTGCGTACTCTCTGGATTATTATTCAAGCTTCCTTTTTCTAATTTTCTACTTAAATTTTCAAAAAAGAGGGAATTCAGTTTTTTTTCGGGTATACTTTTCTATAGAACTTTTATAACGAAATAGATATGATTCTGCTTTACGCTTAAATAATATCATACAAATAATTAAAAGAATATGCAGTTCAGAGCTTTCTAACCGTTGACTGATAAATATCAACTATTTTTACTCATGATAAAATTTTAAATTTGTCTTCTTAAAAAAAATTTCGTTTTTCAAAAATAATAAGATTTTTACCGCTCTGTTTGCTTATCTGAAAAAAGTTTTATAAATTACAGCTAGATTGGTTTTTGTACATTCTACGTGTGCACGACTGAAATAGAATTTATACTTTTTCTCCGCATGCATTTGCTATTTTCTAGATAAAATGGAATAAATTCTACAGATATGGATTCAAAATTTCTCAAAAGCCTTTTATTGTTATTATTACTTCATACATACTTTAAATTCTTCTTTCAGTCTCGGACAAAAATTCTAATATTACCCCCCCCCCCTTTTAAAAAAAATTACCTAATTTAAATTTCGTGAGTTACTTCTTTATATGAATATAAATTTCATCTTCACACACACACACACAAATTTATATATACAGGGTGTACAGTCTTAATATGATCCAATAGCTAATTCCCGAACCGTTCGCTTTAGATATGCACTTCCAATTTGAAAAATGTTTTAAAACAGGTAAAGCATGTTTTTACGTGCTTTTCGAACCAAAAAACCCATTTAGAGAGAAATTACAAAAATTAATTTTTATACGGTCCCCAGGTCCTATCACTAATATTTAGGAAAAGATGCAGTACACAAAAAAAAAGTAAGCACAGGAAGTTTCATTTTATTACGATAAAAACTGGCCGAGTTATGGAACTTTGAAAATCCTATATTTTATCCATTTTCTCTGCTATTTTCAAGAAGCTAGTAAGGGGCCGTCTCCAAAGTGAAATTAGTTGGAACTCTGCTAGGAAACTTTCGCTCTTGCATGTCACTCTTATGTAAATCCTAAAATTTAAAATTTAAAACCATACGTTAATAATACAATAATTGAGTAATTATGAAATAAAATTTATTCTGTCTACGTGTAAAACATAGAAAAAATAAAATATTTTGGACGAAGAAAACATTTTAAAAGCAGTTCCAAAAAAATAGACTTATATGCTGCGGCTTCAGTCTGATTTATTGCGTTTTTGCTGATCATGACGAACATTCGAAATCTGTTGTGTAATCGCTTGCAATTGCATACAGTCGTATTCTAATATTACGATTTGTAGTGCGGGAGAACGAGATGTATACAAGTGAATACTACGAAATGGTACTGTTTTATGTGCAGTGTAATCGAAATAAGACAGATGCGGCAAGACTTTCCCACTCGAAGAAATCCATCTTATTGTATGTTCTGTTCAACGCTTGTATAAAACTGGGAGTTGTCATAGACGTATTCTCTTGTCTCGTGCCTTCACCATTATTTAAGTTAATTTGGTCATTCTGATATAATGAAGCCCCTGATTCATGATTGGCGCATCATTCCACATTATGCTATAATTTGAATGGCAAATCCTGTAGTATTTTGCTGCTATTTGTTAAAACAATCTGTTTTAATCTTTTCGGTACTAGTTGTATTTATTTAAGTTAATTTTTATTGTTTGCGATACAGCAATGCAAATTGTCAATCTATGATGTTTACTACGATGTTTTAATATTACTATGATGTTTTTGTTTTGCTCTTTCTGTAGATAGTGAATTACTGTTCTCTAAACTCAATTTATATATGACCCCCTTTTCTGAGCATCTCTGATGCTTCAAATTTATGTAGGCATTACTCGGTCAGTTTTTATCGTAATAAAATGAAACTTTTTTGTGTTTACTTTGTTTTTGTGTGTACTGCATCTTTTCCTAAATATAAGTGATAGGACCTGGGGGCCGTATAAAAATTTAATTTTAGTAATTTTTTTCTAAATAGGTTTTTTGATTCGAAAAGCACGTAAAAACATGCTTTACCTTTTTTAAAACATTTTTCAAATTGGAAGTGCATATCTAAACTGGACGGTTCGGGAATTAGCTATTGGGTCACTTTAAGGCTGTACACCCTGTATATAACATTTATTAATTTAATATGTTACAGCTTTCAATTTATTCTTTAAAAATGTGTTCAACATTTTGAGATGTATATGAAAAGTTACTTATGAATTATTCCAAATAAAGACATTAATGACTAAAGTAAATGGAAGTATTTATTATGATATTCCACATTAATTTTCTATGCATTATTAGATTTAGAAATCTATGCTTTCCAATATTTTCTAAATTGAAAAGAAGTCATTCCATTACGCTGCTTCGAAATTGAATATAACTTTAAAAGTAAATATAATAACATTTATTTACAGTAAAAGAGATAACTTGAATAGAATTTTTAATCGGGTTTACAATTAAAAAAATGCTTATCTCTTTTATTGAAATCCAATTAGTACTTACAGAAGTTAAGTACAATAGTTATAAAAAATAAACTTCAATCACTGCGTGTATTCACTTGCACATGTTTTGTAACGCAAAAAAAAATAATAATAATAATAATAATAATAATAATAATGTGTGTGTAAATATTGTGTATACCTAAGTTTGATCATCCTGGATTTTCTTTCACTCGGTATTATTTGTAGATGTGATATATTAATTTCATATAGTTGAATTTAATATATTACATTAATTATGATCTAAATAATGTTATAAATTTCCACAAATTTAAGACTCTTATTGAATTTGTGTTACAAGAAAACTATATTAATTTTAATGATTATCTGCGTAAGCAATTTCAAGGTTTACCTCAAGGTGAATTTTCAAGCAATAGTTCAGCTAATTTCTGTCCTAACATATGCATCAGAGACTTAGCCATTGACTTTACATGATAAACAAACTTTGGGAGTTTTCGAGAGAAAAATCTTACACTACATTCTTGGTGGGATCCAAAATAATGGATCATGGAGAAAACCTAATTTAGAACTGTACATAATTTACATACAACCTGATATTGTAAAATTTATCAAATTACAGATTAAAAGGGCTGGCCATCTGGCTAGAATGATTAAAGATCGGTGCTGCTAGAAAATCTATCTGGCAAAACCCATGGGAAACAGACCTCAGGGCAGACCCCGTTAACATGGATTGTAACTATGTTAAAAAAAGATTTAAATATTTTAAAGGTTAAAAACTGGAAAACAGTTACCAAGAGTAGAGAAACCTGGCGAAAAATTCTGGAGAAGAACAGAGCTCACCCTATGCTGTCGAGCTATTGAAGAAAAGGTTTAGCTAATTTATTTTTGCATATTTCGAAGATAGTTATATTAAAAGAAATATTTTTGAAATACTGGACATTTTTGTAAAATTTTTTTATTTATTCCAATTATATTAATCTATTCCTAAATGTTTGAACCTGGTTAAAACCAACAGTAATAATCTTGAAACAGATTACCTTGGTGTAATTTTGGTATTATAGATAATAAATTAAACAGTAATACTTTTTTGATAAAAGAGATACCTTTAATTTTTGTTAAAGCCCTTCTGGGGATTTCCAATATTCATATTTCAATTTAAAGAAGCAATATTTTAAATTTATTACAGCGTAGTAATAAATTGGTTAGCAACATTGCAAATATGAATTTTAAGTTTTTTGTTTAAATCAAAATTATTCTTTTAATTACTTGTACAATTAAGGTATTTACTCGAATCTAAGCCGCACTCCAATTTCTCAACATATTTTTGAGAAAAAATAAAACAAATTTTTAAAAGATTCATCGATTCCAATACTTAAGAAGTATTATTAACCTTATTGAGAAATAATAAAAAAGTTAATAATTAATTTATTTTACCAATATTAAAAACTTTCATATATCAACCAAGTTTCAAAACTCAACCTATAGTTGCTCTAGCCATCAATATTATTTTTTTAAATGTTTCGTCATTCCCATAGTCACAGCTGGACTTGGTAATTAGTGCAGCCGTCGCCATTTTCCCACACGATGTCGTCTTCCATGTCATCCATTACATTTTTTACTCTTTTTTTTTAAATGAATGTATTATAGAAGAATGTAAAAGAATTATTAAATACTGTTGAAAATTTTTCAACAGAAATTATATCTTTTTGTTATATTAACGACATATATTTGTTTTATCCCTGTCAAATTTTCAGTGGCCGTTACTCTGTTTCTGTTACTTTTTCTGCATATAGAATTGCCTCCCTTTTCATACTTGCGTCATAATAAACTCGTATTGATGCTATTACCGATATCTTTGATGTTTAGGTGGGTATAACAAAGAGTGTATACAAAAAAATAAGTCATCGATGCAAGTGGTCAGAATGAATGTTTACTTCTTCCATTTTGAAAGGGGTGGAAACTCAATTCCCCCTATCTATCAAATGTTTTGCCTTCGATTCTAAGCCGTGCCCGATTTTCAGTAGCATCAACACTGGAAAAACAGTGCGGCTTATATTCGTGGAAATACGGTATATTTTTAGTAAGCTAAAGATTAATTTCTTATTTATTCATGATTATAAAAAATGCATTAATATTTCTAGCTCGTAAGTTTCTTAGTATTATTAATTTAGAGACATATTATATAAAATTCTGACATTTTGTGAAATAGGATAGGTGTTTGCAAGATTAAAAATGCATAAGATTTTGCCTGTTTACTCTGAGGAACATTTTTTATCTATTTCTGACAACAAACATGTAAAACTCGAAGCCTACAACAAATATATCAACCGCCGAACAACGCATTAACATGTAACAACAATTTTATTAAAAAAAATCGTTTTATAATTTTTAGTTATACATAATTGTTTAAATCGAATCACAACATTATTCAATCTGGGGTTGTGTTGAATCTCGCATATACGAAGGAATATTTTAGTAGTCAAAGATAAAATAATACTGATACATCTTTAGATTTCTATTCTTTTATTTGGTTTACTTAAAGTAAAGTATTCGGCTCTCAGAAAACAAGAAAAAAAAATTTATTTACGTTATACTATTAATTTGAGAAGCCATTCTGTGCCTGGAAATTTAATATCCAAGAAAACATATAGATCTTTTTTTTGTTGTTATTTTGTGTTTGATTACTAATATATTTCAGGTCCTTGCATATAATATATCTCCATCAAAAGCAGGTAGAAGCAATGATTAACGAAAAATAATTTCTCTGACGAACAATCGGAAATCGAGAGTCTACGTATTTTTGATGACACATACACGATGAAGTAATCCACTTGATATGTAATAATGCTCTCTCTCTCTCTATTTGTATTAAAAATTACGCATATAACATATAACTTCATTGTGGACAATATACACATTATTTGATTTATTTTCGATTAACTCCACACAAGTGTTTTGGTGAAAGATCTCGTAGTTTTGAGCTTTATTCAATTGAAGAGAACGAAAGTACTATAAAACAAATCAAAGTAAAGAGCAATCCTGACACATGAAGGTAAGTTTTCTAAAAAATCTACAATCGCGTGATCATATACAATGCGGTCCAAATAACTTTTAATATTTAGAAATTGGCTCGTGATTGAAATTACTTTTCATCATCTTAGTTTTGTATTAAGTAAAGAAGCAAAAATTATTTACCACGTGAGCAAGTAAAATAATCAATTAAAAACCAGATTTGTTAAACGGCCTTTTTTCTCTCGATGTAAAATTTAAAAAAAAGAAATTTGAACTGAATTTCTTTAAGACTTAATATTATCCAACTTGGGGAAGTCGTGTTCCTTTTTCCTAACAGTTACAGCTATTTATTTCCTGATGCATCATGCACAGATTTCTTTCCCTCCAACAGTTCCTGAAAATTTTTTCCTCTTCTAAACTGTTACTATAGTTTATTTCTCTTTTCGGTCAAAATGGTGCAATAATTAATTTTAGAATTGCTATAACAAGCTATTTTCCCCTTAAAGCAAAATTAGTTTAAATCTGCTTTAAAAAAAACTGAAATAAATAAATATAAAAGCAAGTTTAATATTTTTCCAAAAGTAATTGCATAGTAATATTTTTATAAACTTTAAAAAGATATTATTTTGATATTAACATACTCCTTAAGTTATAGAAACAATTATAGTATGAAAATCTAATCAATTCCATACATAAAAATGAATTTTAAAAAAAATGGAGGATTCGGAAAGGTTGACACACTTTGGGATATACCCGACATAACGAAACACGGAAGTTAATTCAATAGATTTATTATTGAATTTGAAAAAAAAAGTGTTTCTAAAATAATGATACGCATGGTTCGGTTTCCCTAACTGAACTCCTATCAGCTACATATTATGAATTCTATCTAACACAAGACTCGGCTTCCATTACATTTTCTTAAGGTGAGTTTACACGGGGAGTTCTCCACTGCGCTTTCCGCATCAATATTACTCGTTATTCTCTTAGAACATTCTTAACCATTCCTGGATCATCACGTATCTCTCTCTTAATATTCTCCTTTGTATTCGCTACATTTACTCTCGTGTGGCAATAATCATTTGGATACATCCCAGATCCTTCACAAGGCAAAATTCTCGCATCTAGCGTCTTTATAATGTTAAACCAAAAACGTAATAACACGCTACGGTTTCCGTTCTTTTATTTTCATTTTCATGTTCCACTAAGGTATTCAACTACCCTAAAGTTGTGAATTTTGCCAAAAATTGACACATTTTTTATGATTTTATTTTATAGGCCACCTTATTAGATTTATAAAAATACCAAGTTTATTATTTTCCGGTCACTAGAGCAAAAACTACAAGTGTTTTAGTAGAAGTAGATGCCATTATACCTTAATCACGATGTCATACTTTAAAACGCGCTTTACTCGAAATGTTTTTTAAATGCTCAACCGGGGTCAGCGATTGTTCAAAAAGTTTTGAAAATAATTAACTGAAATTTTTTGTGTACGTTTTTTCTGTATAATAGTAGAAGTGTTTTAAACGATTGGGATCTTGACTATTTCATTGAGAAAAACATACACGGATCAACAACTTGTTTAGTTTGTAATGAAAGTGTTATAAAAAAAATATAATTTTACCGTCACTTTACTACTAAGTACACATTTTTCAAGTACTCTTTTTCTTGATAATCGCTTTCAAGACGAGATAAGTTGACTTTCTGAAGGTATCCGCTTACCCTAAAATAGTGAATTGTACCAAAAATTGACAAATTATTTTTTGTGATTTTATTTTGTAGACCATCTTAATAGCTTTATAAAAATACCAAGTTTATTGTATTTTGTTCAATAAATCAAACACTACAAGTGTTTTAGTAAAAGCATATGCCATTACTTCAAGCAAGATGTCATACTTCAAAACGAGTTTTACTCAAAAATATGTTGTTTTTTTTTTAATGCTCAAACGGGGCCAGCGATCGCTCAAAAAATTTTTTAAAATAATTTCCTGAAATTGTTTGTGTATGTTCTGTATAACAGTAGAAGTGTTTAAGCCTTCGGAATTATCAATCACTCTTTTATTACAAAAATTTACAGTCCCTTACATTAATATAATTACTGTTTTTTTAAACAGTTTCTTATAACTAAGATAAAAAGCTCTAGTTTTTAAAAAAACTGAAATATCTCATGTCTTGAAGGTCATTTCAAGAATGAAGAACATAGCAACACATCAAAATTGAAAAAATGAAACTGTGTTTATTAACTTTTGGTACAGAATGGGCCCGTTTATGTTATTTTTTGTAAATTTTTACCCAGTTTTCCCACTTTAGTAATAGTGATTTCTTTTTCTCTTCTTAATTTTAGCATATTTGTTTCTTAAAATGTACTAAACAAATCTAAAAAGAACAAAAAAATTCCCATATCTCCATTTATTTTTTAAAAAGGTTGTCGCAAGTATATATATAGTGTCGGATACCTTAAATCAGCTAATGTGTTAGGGGAAGGTTGAAAGGTAAATATGTTATAAAGTAACAGCTGAACATAATTATTTATAAGTTTATTTCTCATCCTGAATTACCATATTTATTCGAATCTAAGCCGCCCTCGGTTCTAATTCACACCTCTAATTCTCAACAAGTTTTGTGAGAAAGGAAAATTATGTAAAATTCTTTATCGATATCCAATTTAAACAAATTAAAATATTAAAGTGAAAACTAATAAAAAGTGAATAGTTAGTTATTTACCAATATTTTTTCAACTTTTAAATGATACATGACCCTATAATTGCTCTAATTGCCCCTTGTGACGAATTTTTCCCTTTCGATTCTAAGCCGCACCCGATTTTCAGTAGCATTAATATTAGAAAAAAGTGCCTCTTAGATTTGAGTAAATACGAAATTTGTTCTCAGTCGTTCTGTTGCAAATTTTGTAACCTCTAGAAATGTATAAAGAAATATTTCAAATATTAAAAGAAATAAAAAAACATCCCGTACATGCAGTTTTATTAAGTGCAACTCAAAGTTAAGAAACAAGTATTTAGCAGCTGAAAAATTAGAGATCAGTGAACTTTGTCTTATTGTACAATTTTTAACTTTACGAAATAAAAACAATGGCATAAAAGTAATTTAAACAAATTTCTTGGCCATTTTATCCAAAGCATTTTTTTTTAAAAATGAATAATGTCATCAACCTGCTACACTAATTTAATTATTCTCATTCAAACTGCTGCAACAATTTAATTATTCTCTTTAAAACTGCTAGAATAATTTATTCTCGTTCATACTGTTTCAAAATTTATATCCTCTTCCAAATGAATTAACAATTTACTTTCGCTCTTAATTTTCTGGATTAAATTATGCGTTTGAAAGGACCGTGTTTATTTTCTTTTTTAATAAGGAGAGTACTAAAATGTGAACGCAGCTGTCAAATGAAAATAAAATGTTTGTATTTATTGTCTAGGCTCTTAATTAGCAATTTAAGTTTAGTCATAAAAATGTACGATTATAATCTATATTTTTATGTTGTTATTAATAAACCCTTGCGTTTTCTAGGATGTAACGTTTATTCATGAAGTTTCCAGTATTGATTGAACTCTATGCTTTATGAAACATTCCTCCAACTAAATTGAAACCTTGCAGGAGGCTCATTATACAGTAATATTCATTGAAGATTCCTTTCAACATAAACTATTGTATTTTCTCCTAATCAAGTGTGTACAATATGGGAAATGGCTACAACATGAATTCCAGTAAGAATGGATTCCAATAAGAATATGCATAATAATAGAAAATGTTACTGTCTAAACAATACAGAAGGAGAAACAATAGATTTCTTTTCCATTTTAAACTCAATAATCTTAAAAATTACTTTAAAATATACTTTTTATTTTTTTTTTACTTTAATATACTTTTTTCATTTAAAAGTTATCAATTTTAATTAAAATTTCTTGCAATATTAAATTCAGCCAATGTCTTCTGATGTTTTTTAACGAATATTATTTGTGTTGAAAATGTTAGTAATTACTATTTAATATTAATTAAGTGTAACTAACACTAATTTTTGATATAATACTAGAATATACATTAAAAACGTATCTCAAAATTAACAAAGTTTTCATGTCAAAGTATATCAACGTTTCCTATGGATTCGTCGGCTATAGCCTCAAGTATTGTTTTGGGTCAACGCAAAGTTTTGTGTTCCGTGGAATAAAAATAACATGGTATCTTATTTATCTCACCAATAAGCAAAATAATAATAATAATAATAATCTATTTTGGAATTTTTTTGTCCAGTAAACAAAAAATGATATGTGGGAGACGAAAAATCAATCGCATAAAACAATATTATAAATAAACCACATGGTATGATGAGTTGTGTAATCTCTCCGAAGCTGGAGAATCTTATTTTATTTGTCCAATATCACAGCAAACTACTTCTTTAAAAAAGTATTTATGTCCATGGCGTTGATGATTAGGAAAATAAGCCAAATTGCTACACATTCCACTGCCTAGCAGGAGCCTTTTCTTTGAGTGAATCCTATACAAAAGAAAAATAAAGCTATCCGTCTGCACACACACATAGAAAAAAAATCAAATTTTGGCAAATGAAGCTCAAGATAACGCTGATTTTTGCCCTTTTTTTCTATGATCCTTGATTTACAGTGAAATAAGTTTAATGCAAAAACGCTCAAGACGAAATATGGGTTAACACGAAACAATATAACATTCCCGACAAACTAATATATATTTTCGTTCATTTTCGGAGTTTACTCCTTAACAATTGATTTTCATATAAAACCCCTGTATAGAAATTTTATGAGGAATGAAATTTGTTCAAGCGTTAGCAAAACAGCGTTATGCTGCTTCGTTGTCGGTAGTTAGATGGAAAGAGTTACTCCTTTTTCATCGTTTTAAAAATTACGATCCTTTTCTTATAACTGAAATCAGATAAAAAATAGTTACAAAATCGGAAAGATTATTTATTTCCGCAAGATATGGAATAATTTATTTTACTCAATAACGATTTGTTGCATGTTTTAGGATTTTTTCAAAAATGAGTCAATATTGATGGAATCGTCTGTACGGGTTTCTTATCATTGTAATGAATCGATATTCTGTATTGAAAAAGTTCGTACTTTGATCTTTTAGGATCAGTGATTTAAAACATAAAATGTTCTCCAATTTTTTTTTTTTCGATTTTTCAAAAAATACTCAAAATTTTAATTAAACATTTAATAACTTCGCCATTTTTAAAAAATAATCCCACAAAACTTTTTTCTGTGAGTCAAGCTTAAAAATCAGTGTTTTGTCCAAAAATAAAAATGAAATGTACCCTAATAAACTTAATTTTGTTGAAAACATGTTTTTTTACAAAATCGTTTAACACGAAATTCTTTTAACACAAAAAATACTTCAGTCCCCCTCAGTTTCGTGTTTAATGATTTTACCGGTATACATGTTACAAGACATTGGTTGGATTTTCCACAGAACGATAAAAAAAAGACAAGTGCAATCGTCAAAAGAACTACCTGTTTAAAAATATACGGGCTTCCGATAATTTATTCACCTGATAAACTATTGTAGAATAAGAGAAGTCGGAGGAAAAGGCTGAATTTTGTCCAGTATTTCATTCATTTCAACACGAGTCCATTAGTTGTAGGGAAATATCAAGCTGGTTTTTGAATTTCCTCCAGATGTAACTAAGCCTTTTTGGAATTTTATTTGCTGTTTCTTTTTTCGATTCCGTTTTTTTTTTAAATTTTCGATACTGCGAATTTCTTTTGCGAGATAAACTCGGTTCTTTAGCTATTCCTGGGGAAAAGTCGAATGACTTGACCGAAGAAGTATGCTCCGAGTCCGGAGAATAAAGTTATCATGAAATTGGTCCCTATTTATTATTCCAACGATATGGGAATACTTCATTATGGAAATCATGGACATATTCAGCCTTAGACTGGGGCCTACATCATGTTGGGGGAAAAGTGCTTGGTTGCATTTCTTTACTGTGATGCAGAAAACAATCTTAGCGTGTACTGAAGTAAACGTCTGAATTATTTGATGACTCCTAAAATAAGGAAGGGCTAATCACTTTTTATGAGTTACGTTAGCCCGGCTTTTCTCGCGCAAGGTGTGTCATACCCACCGTCTAACTTTTTTCAACGCTCCTTCTAAACCTTTTTTAGAAAATGAATAGCTTCCGTACAGCTGACTTTAAGGTCATATCCTTTGAGGGGCCTTAGCTGTAGGCGAATTCTAAATATATATTTTTGGATATCGCCTCTTTGGGTGTGTCCTACCCTGCGCGTGAATCATCGTTACAGTTCTGAATGCATGAGCACGTTTTAAATCTTCCTTATGCTATGGCGTATTATTGTAGTTATGATAAAGAAATGTGATATTTAAGTCATTTTATACTTAAATTACAACAGTAGTTTCGGATGAAGTAGTTCTCTTCGCGGTCATGATGAGGAAAAATCAAATGATGAAGAGTATAACAGCAAGTATGATTCCTCCACTGAAATCGATCCAGATTTAGAAAAGGGAGACACTGTTGAAAATAAATGTTTTATATGTAGAGACACAAAAACATTTGAGAAGAACGTAATTTTAAAGGAGATAACTGGTGCACATCTTATCCAATTTCAGATGAACTTTTGGGGGGAAAAACTAATACTGAAACAAATAAGAGAAAATGAAAAAAGAAATTCCAAAATTTTTAAATTTAAAGAATAGAGAAGTTTACTCCTATATGTTTAGTTTGAAAAAGATACAGATTTAAAAAAAATTAAGATCCAGTGAAAACATCGCACTCACTCACGACGATTTTAAAGGAGTGTATAAACAATGCACTGAATGCCCTATAAAAAGAACAAAAAAACTAAATTTACTTGGGAAAAATGTAATAAACAATGTTGTATTTCCTACTTTTCTTCTTTTTTAACCATTGTATACAAATCTTACAGTAAAAACACAACGTAAACACCCTTGGGTATGACGCACCCTGCGCGAGAACTATAGGTTAATTTTTTTCACGCGAGTAATGTTGGGTTTATTTATACCAATAGAAGAAATACCAATTTTAACCACAAGGTAATCTTATCAAATTTTAACTACAACTTTATCTTCTCAAAAATTGCCATGTTGACACATTTCAATGCGAGATTAAACAAAATTGCATTATCCACTGAATCTGACATACAGCGTATTAATCTCCAGAAAGCATATGATTATCGAAGAATCAAAAAATTTCGGATAGGAAAAGGTAGAAAAGCTGATATCTCTGAAATTAAACAGAGAAAGAACACTTTGTTGATCTGTGTGTGCGTGTTTGTATGCTTTTTGCTATGTCTTTGTACAATAAAATGCTAACGTTAAAAAGAATCTTCATTCTCCAATTGTTTCAGTCTTGTTGTACTTTGATATGCTATCAAATAAATTAAAAGCAAGTCAAGATTTCCCAGAATCATGTTTTAATCCAGTGATAATAATGCATACACCAGGAGCCCTGATATACTTTCCGCTGTTTCTCTCAACATTCAATAATATTTTATATTTTGTTTTCCTTTTTGTTTTTTAACAGACTTAATTTTCATGTTTTAAAAAAATATTCACAACACTTTCAAACATTTTCAATAAATTACTCATCATTCAAAATATTTAAAATGTAAAAAAATTTAAAATAATAAAAGATATTCTTGAAAGAACACAGAAAGTGTATTAGTTTACACATAAAAAAAATCTTTCAAGCAATTATGTAAAGCTTTCATATTTCGTAAAGTAAAGTTTTACTAAAGATAAATGAGGGGGGGGGGAGCAGGAAACATTTTTAAATAAAAAAAATTGCCTAAATTGCAATGTTAAAAAGAATTTCTCATTACACATGAATCTGATGACCCTAAATGCTAGTAAATTAGAATTCTGAATACATCATAAGGAAGGAAACCTTTCTTTAATATTTAATATATTCCATAGCTCATTTCAAAAGAAATTTTGCATTCGTTTATCATCACGAGATGTAAAAATATTCTTTAAAGTTCTTTAACTATGCATTTTTTAAATTTACTACAATGCTTCATAATAATATTTTACTGAAAAAATATATTAAATCTTGTCTTACTTTCTGAAATATTTCATACATTTTTCCTTACAAGAAAATTTGAAAGTTTTATGTGTAATAGAAAAAAAATACCACTGGTGTCCGTGTGTGTGTGTGTAAAATAGTGGTAAAGTGGTATAGGAGTTTTCAAGATTTATGTCA
The DNA here is from genome assembly GCA_019973975.1 of Trichonephila clavata. Lineage (NCBI taxonomy): Eukaryota > Metazoa > Arthropoda > Arachnida > Araneae > Nephilidae > Trichonephila > Trichonephila clavata. Next base: position 92,079 of record BMAO01031250.1, read on the forward strand.
CAACTTTGTGCTAAAAAGTGGCTGGCAACACGCCACTGTACAGTGTAAAACATTTATATCGAATGATATAAAAATACGTTAATACATAAAAATACATAGACACCAAGCGAAATTAATAAAGACATAAGAGAACATAGAAAAAATAAGGCTAACTTGATGTCACGCTAACAATTACTTAATTATTGTTGTAGCATAGTAAAAACCATACGATTTTTAATTATAAAAAGTATTTAAATTTTTAGTTGTTAACATTGTTAATACATCATTTATGGTTAAAATATTAATTTAAAATAACATAGAAATATTTATTTTCCAAGCGCTAGAACGCAAATATATAGACAAATTTCTTCTAAAACTGTGAAGGAATGTGAACAAATATTTTTAGAACTATATTAATAGTGTTAACATTAGAATAAAATTTACTTTATTTGTAAAATTTACAAGCTTTGAGTTATTGATTCTAATTTGCTAAATTGAGTTTGAAATTAAACAACATGAGTGGAAAAAGCCTTAAACTAATTCAACGGGTTTTTACAATTTAATGCGTTCATAGTAGTTAATGTACATATCTCTGGTCAAGGAATCTGGCAACATACTGCAGTTTGAACTTTTAAAACCTGCAATTAAATATACAGAGAAGTATGTATACTTTTCAAATATACCTATCATAAGTTAACTTAAAGGAGAAATTACTTGAAGTTTTAGGATTAATAATATTGTTTGATTTATTGATTTGATTTTATATACAACGAAGAGACTTTAGGGCCTCGTTATCATCAATAAGTGTTGAGGATAATATCTGATCTGTCCAAAATTCCACAAGACGTGAATAAAAAAAATTTGGATCTCTACAAATCCAATATGTATCAGAAAATCTGTGACGGGTCTGTCCGCGTCTTTTCTTTAATCCTCTTGTGGAAATCTTTGGTCTATCAATTCGAGTTTATTCACAACCAACCCTCTGAAGAAGAAACCGTGATTATTCAGATTATGTCGGCTATATATAGCTTCCGTATTCAAGCTAAAGGAGAGAAAGGGCGGAGATAAGATAGATTGCTACTGATAAGGCATTATACATTTTATTGCATATTTCAGAGATTTGATAGGTGAAAGAATTAAAGTAACGATTGGTCACCAAACTTTCATTATCGCTCAGATATTCGGGATAGTAGATTTGATCCTGAAATAAGAGGGTCGATATATAAAGTCTTCTCAAAATCCACGCACCTCGTTATTAATCCACATATTGCTTAGATTGGGAACATCTCTTCTCGTTTAAATTATTTGAATTGTCTTGATAAATTGTGTGTTCAATAAATAGATTGATTGTTGATATGGCTAGTCTATCCTCCATTCCTTTCACATCTCAAGGCGGGAATGAGGGAACACATCTCATTTCTTACAAATCAACAAGGTGGGCCCTCCTGGGCATCAAGTGTCTACCAATTTGGATTTACGACCATAGCCACTCGACTCCCCCGGCCACATTTGTTATCTTGTAATAAAACAAGTAAGTATATGGATGATGTGGAAGGCACGTGATCGGGTGGAAGTGGTATTTAACTGCTGCTGAAGAGTCTGAAGAATCATTCTTTCACTTACTTCTGTGTGTGATGAGGAAGGCTGCGGATCTAAGCGCTTTTGATAGAGGGCAGATTGTAATGGCTCGAAGGCTCGGAGCACGAAAACTGCACGACTCGTGGGTTGTTCGCGATCTACAGTTGTTAGTACTTACGCAAAGTGGATGAATGACGATGAAACCAGCAGTAGATGACATGGTGTTGGACGTCCACACGCTATCAAAGAAAAAGGTCGTCGGAGACTGTCTCGCATGGTGAAGCAAAACCAGAGCCAGACAGTGGCTCAGCTAACAGCCCAATACAAAGCAGGACCAAGTAGAATAGTATCAGAGCACACTGTTCAGCGGACACTGTTGGATATGAGGCTACGCAGCAAACGTCCCACTCGTGTGCCTTTGCTGACCAAGCGTCATCGCCAACTGCGCTGGGCCTGGGGACATCGCGACTGGTCCATGGATCAGGGGGAGAGAGATGCCTGGTCAGATGAATAACGGTTTGTCCTTCATCACGCCGATGGCCGTATCAGGATACTCCGTCTTCCAGGCGAACAGTTGCTCCCTCAATGTACAGTTGGACATACACAGGCCGGTGCTGGCGGTATTATGGTTTGGGGACATTCTCTAGGGCGTCTCTGGGACCCGTGGTTGGGGTAGAGCAGACCATGAATGCTACAGGGTATCTAAACATCATTGCGGACCAGTTGCACCCTTACATGGCCTCTTTTTTTCCAGCTGGAAATGGAATGTTCCAACAGGACAACGCCCCGTGTCACAAGGCTAAAATTGTGTTGGAATGGTTCCAGAAACATGATGCTGAATTTCAGTTAATGTCCTGGCCGCCTAATCACCGGATCTCAATCCAATAGAACACATTTGGGATGTCATGGGACGGCAGCTCAGAGTTCAAAGACCACCAATTCGCAATATCTCGGATTTGCGTGACCGTTGCTTAAACATCTGATACAATCTGTCTCCGGCCATGTACCAAGGACCTGTGACATTCATTCCAAGGCGGGTTGAAGCTGTGTTGCGTGAAAAAAGGTGGGCTAACTCCTTATTGGCAGGTGGTCATAATGTTTTGGCTCTTGAGTGTATATAGTATAGGGTTTCTAGCTAGTGAGTTAGATAGAGGAGAATAGATGAATAGACAAAGTTGCCTGGAGATTGGAATATTGAGAAGCTGATGCTAAAGTGAGATAACTACCGATCAGGTACTCGTAAACATTGATAGCAAGTTTCGGGCATTAAATAGTTGAAGATATTTAAATGACGATTGGTCACCATAGCTATATTGTAACTCAAATATTAGATTAGTGGATTGATCCCATAAAAAGAGGATTAATATCTCTCTCTCTCTCTCTCTCTCTCTCTCTCTCATAGAAGTCTTCTCATAATTCGCATCTCTCGTGGTTTATTCCCCTATTAACTCTTCTTGTTTGAATATTAGAATGGTGTCTGTTGATAATTTGTGTGTTGAATAAATAGTTGAAAAGTATTATGGTTAGTCATACTTCACTTCTTAAACACCTCTTGCCGGGGCCGAGATTAGATCGCGTATTTTACAAATCTACAGCATTTTGTGTCTTTTACTAAATTTTCTCATAATGTGTGTATATTATATATAAACTCATGAATTTTAAAAATTAAAAAACTGTAACGGTGACATATGTTATTACTGGGTTTAGAGCAGAGAACAAAA